>JABUQX010065227.1:0-20000 GCA_015478945.1 Trachelipus rathkii
AACAAAATTTAACAATTTTCCATATAAATACGCCATCTTACAGACCACTAAAACTGACTGTAACTATAACTATTTCCCCTTTTTTTCCGTGCTTTCGACAATTGCAATTTCAATGAAACAGATTATCTCTTCAAACTCCTCCGCAAATCATCCGTTTAAAAACTGCCTTTTTAAGCAATTTTTTTTACAATATTCAATTTCAAATGTTGCAATTTAGGAGATCAAATCGTACTTTGTATTATGATGTTCTCAAATTTGGTCAAGCGTGAACATTTTCAGACGAGAGACAGATTCGGTAGATCTTTAAGCGTGGCTTAAAATTCTTTTTTCAATGCGGCAAACTTTCTCACAACGTAATGGAAATATTTTGCGGTAACCAATTAATTCAAATTCGGAAATTTCATTAAAAAATCTTAATTTTTTAGACTACCTAATCTATTAATAAATTCCTTTTTCTGCTTTCCAAACTCTCATAATCTCATAAAACCCTTATTTTTTTCCAAATCTAAAGGTATACGTTAAAATCAATTCTTAAGCATCTTAACCAATATCTACAATCCCTTGGACATACCATTGAAATTTAGGAAAATTGTAGCTTTAAGAGTTCTAACACTTTGAAATGTGAAAGATTATACAGAACCCAACGCGTTTAATTCCTTAGAAGTTAAAATTTTCTTTTATCATTACACGGATGGCCTCACTAATGAATAGAATTTTGTGCGATTTTCAACAAAATGAATTTTAATATTAAACCAACCATTAGAGCACATGACCCTTTAAAACAATTAAATAAATACAAACTTTTAAGTCTTTTTGAAATTAGCATTTTCAAGTGAAACACCATTCTTTACTGCAAAGGGCTGAAACAATAACCCCGTTAAAACTCATCTTTCAAGACTCATTAACCAGAATTAAGTTTTCAACTTGTTTTGAAATTTTAGGAAAAACAAATCGTACGCGCACTTTTAAGAGTTCCTAAACATCTCGGTCATATGGTACAAACTTTAGCGCAAAAAGCGTAAATGTTTTACGAGGAGTAGATTCAGAATTCTTGTTATCATTGAAGACAAGTTTTTCTAAAAACTAATTCGAGAACTACTTGGTATATACAAATATACCTTAATCTTGAATTCTTCAGGAAAGACACTTTTTGTTCCCTACATTTTGAAATGTTAAGAAAATATTCTTTTCTTCTGCTTAAGTTATTATTTGCAAATTCTTTCAGAATATTATATAAAAAGGACCCTCAAATTCTGAAAAGTACCTGTAAAACAATCAATTTTAAGATTTACCAAATAATTTCAAATTTCACAATTTAGGAAAAATGAAACGCCTTTTTACAGAGTTTTAAATTTGTAGATGCTGAAAATATTACGGAATGAATTTGCTTTATCCCCATACACGCTGAAAGATTTTGCTTTATCAAAAAACATCCTTTTACAACTAATGATAACTATTTGGCTTCAATACTCCAAAACAAATATTGAAATTATCATTAAAAACGTATCACACACCACTAACACTATTAATAAATCGACTTCTTTCTGGCTTTCTGCAAATTGGCACTATGTCTAATGACACACACATTTACTTTCCCTCAACATCATGAAAATAAGCCGTCTACAAGTCCACTCGCAATTATTGAAGATTTAACAGTTTGAAGGTTGTATATGGTTGAAATTAGGAAAAAATGTCGTACACTTTGTTAAGAGTTCTGCTAAATTTACTAATTTGACACCTCAAACGTCGGAAACGCGAATGTTACAAAATGTTTATTTAAAGTTACAGTGTCCTCCACACACCCAATCGAAATATTTTGGGTATGACTAAAAACAAAGTATTGATATCTTGCATCCAAAGAGAAACACGTCAATTCTAAAGCAGCTAAAACGTTGATTAATAAATCTCACTTTTCAGTCTTTTTGACAATGCTTCAACCTTAATGAAACACATTATTTCTTGTTCAATGAATGCTAGAACAATACCCCGTCAAAACTCCCCCCTCCTTCCTTCACAATTTTTATAGATTTACCTCACCCTCAGATACATTCTTAAAAATGTTGAACATTTAGGCGAAAACTCGTATCTCTCCTTTCTATACGAAGTTTTACAATCTGCGCTAATGCTCGATGCAAACTTTAAGGAATAATCGGCTGTTTTAATTTTTTTAGCAAAAAAATTTTCATATAACTTATAAAATAAGAGGGTCTGCCTGTGTCTCCTTTTCCCAATATATTGGTACTATGAAATAACCAATATCGTGACAATTATTCAATTAAATACACGTCAATCCCTTTAAGACACACTGACAAACAATTAATAAATTCTCCTTTCTGTTCTGCTTTTTGCGACAAATTGCATCTGTCACACTGAATGTTACATGGTAGTCTTGCAATTGCTGAAAATACGTATAACGCAATCTCAAATTCCTTCACGATTCTACCCCGATATACCTCAAACTGTTACAATCGGTAGGAAATACCGTACTTTTAAGACCACGTTCTACATTCCTGGCGTAACTAGTGATATTCTAACGGATAAGCGTTATTCTATGAATGTGTATCACCATTTTCCTTTTATTAAATTCACAGGTACTTTCACACACTCATTGAAATTATCTTGGCTACTACGCCTAAATCAACTAAATATACGAAAGTATTATTAATAAAACGGTCAATTTAAAGACAGCCTCTAAACTCATCTAATTAAGCTTCGCTTGTTCTGCTTTTTAAAATTGCACCACACACACACACACCTACTTTTCTTTCATTAATCCTGAAGAATCTCCTCGTACACAAAACTCCCAATATCTTTAAGATCATTACCAATAATCTTCATATGTGGAAATTTAGGACACACGCAATCGTAACCTCTAAGAAGTTCTATAACTCGTAACTGAACACTTTAAGAATAAAGCGCGATGAATTTGTTACGAACGTTAGAAGGATTTTTTCTATTTAAATACAGCGTTCTATCTCCACAACTAATCGAAACATATTTGGTACAATATATCAGAATCAATCATATTGAAATTTCATTCTTAAAACATCCGCTCAATTCTAAGCACCACCCTCAAAACAACTTGAATCACTTCCTCTTCTTTCTTCCGTTTATTCAAATTGCCATTTCACAAATGGACACACATTATCTTTCCGAAATGCTGTACACATTCAGTCAAAACCTCAACTTTAAGATTTAACAAATCAATTCAACATGTTGAAAATTAAGCAAAAATCTTACTTTTAACGGCGAGTTCTAATATTCTACATCGTGAAAATTCAGATAACTCACAATTTTAGAAGTTAAAATTTTTTTATTCAATCTTTTAATTAGGTTTGAATTTCATTGGAAAATCTTTATGATATTTTAAAGACAAATATTTCATATTTAGTATCTTTAAGATCAATTTTAGTTTTAAGATCACCTAAAGACTTATTAATTTAAATTCACTTTTCTGCTTTTGAAAATAGCATTTCAATATGAAACACATTATAGTTTCAAATGCTGAAAATACCGTTTTAAAACTCAATTTTAATGATTAGCAAATACATTTCTAATGTTGAAATTTATGAAAAATCGTATCTTTAAGGAGTTCTTAATTTGGTAATCGTGAAAATTTAAGTATAAATAGCGTAATTTTAGGAGAATGTTAATTTTTTTTATAAAAACATTGTTTTAAAACTTATATTGAAATTAATTTGGTCGTTTTATATATATACACACAGATATAGTTTGTAATTATTTTTCATAAAAAAACGTTAATTTAAGACAATCTAAAACTATTAATTGAATATTCAGCTTAAGCTTTTTGCAAATTGCATTTACAATGAAAACACATTATTTTTTCCAAAGCTGAAAATACCGTTAATACTTTTTAAGCATCTCTTTACCAAAGTAATTTCTAAATTCATGACAATTTGGAAATGTTACTTATGTAAGATTTCTAAATTCGTACAGTTAAATAATTTAAATTTTTAATGATGATATTTTATGAAGTTAAATTTGTGTTAAAATTTTATGCTTCACAATCATTTGAAATAATGGTAATATTAAAAATTCTTTATTTGAATTTTTCATTTAAAATATTTGCCATTTGTGAAGCTCTAAATCAATTAATGTATAAATTCCTCTTTTCTGTCTTTTTTGAATATTGCTTTCAATTGAAAACCATTATTTTTTAATAGCTGAAATTACCGTTTAGATTACAAGCTCGATTTTAAGTATTCACCAAATATATTTATCATTGTCAAATATATTGTCATCTTTTATATGTATTTAAGAGTTCTAAATTTGTTGAATGTGAAAAAGAGGAAACTGAACGTTATTTGAGAAGTTAAGGGTATTTTTTTTATTATTCAAAGAAACAGGCTTTATCACCACTATACTCTAAGTATTCTAAGGCAAAATTAACACACCAATCAAAATCTGAAGTTCTATTAAAAACCCGTCGCTACACTTTTAAAGATCACCTTAACGCCTATTAAGTTCTAATGTCGCTTTTCTGCCCATTTTAAGATTGCATTTTAAGTGAAACAGCTATTTATTTTTCAAATGGTGCTTGAAAATCCGTAGATAAAATACTTCAATTTTAGAGTAATATCTCTATAATATATTTTCATATAGTTTATAATTTAGGAAGATCTGATCTTTTTAATAGAGTTTCTTAATATTTGTATATGTGATAAGGTTAAGTAAAAAGTCGTAATTTTAGAATTATAAAATTTTTATTAAACCAGTAACTATTAAAATTATTTTCAATTTAAAATTTCACATAATTATGAAATTTTCATTAAAAAACGTCAAATCCTGCAAATTCCGTTATGTAAATGGTAGAATTCTTTCTTTTTTTTTGCTTTTTGAATTTTCTTTTCAATGTAACACATTATTTTTCAAAATGCTGAAAAATTCAGTTAAAACTGAATTTTTAAGATTTACGCAAAATCAAATGTTGAAAATTTAGCGAAAATATCGTACTTTTAAATGTATTATCTATTCTAGATTTGAAATATTTAATGAAAAATCTTTAATTTTAGAAGTTAAATGTTTTATAAAAAACATTGGTTTTTTCCAACTAATACTAACAAAAGAAAGTGTATATTATAAAACAAATATTTGATTGATTAAAATAAACGTCAGTTATAAGAACAATCTAAAACAATTAATTATAATTCACTTTTCAGCTTTTTGAAATTGCATTTCAATGGAAACACATTATGTTTTCAAATTCTGAAAATACCGTTAAAAAAAACCGTCTCAGTTTAGATTTACCATAATTCAAATGTTGAAATGTTTAGGAAAAGATCTCGTACTTTTTTAAAAGTTCTAAATTCTGTAAGGGTTGAATAATAAGAAAAAGCGATTATTATTTTAGAAGTATATGATTTTTTTTATTCAAGAACAGGTTGTTTCACAACTAAAGAAATATTTGGTATATGAAAAAACACAATTATTGAAATATCATTAAAAACGTCAATTTAAGACACTTAACTATTAATAAACGTCTTTTCTGCTTTTTAAAAGATTCTATTATCATAGAATACACATTATTTTATCGTAAATGCTGAAAATCCCAGGTATAAAAAGCTCAATTTTAAAAATATTACCAATGAATTTCAATTGTTGAACTGATTTAGGAAATGAGCGAGTACTTTAAGAAGTTTCTAAATTTGTAAGGGAAAATTTTTATAGAAAAGCGTAATTTTAGACAGTTAACAAATTTTTTATTAAAACAGGTCTTTACAACTAATGTATATATTGGTATATAAAAACAAAGATTGCACTTTCATTTAAAAATCACTAATTTAAGAGCACCTAAAACAATTAGAGAAGAGTGTGTGTTCTGCGTTGTTTAGTAAATTGCATTTTTACAACTGGAACATTCATTATTGCTTTCAAATTGCTGAAATGTCAGTGAAAAACTCAATTTTGAAGATTTCAAAAGTTTTAAAAATGTTAATTTTAGGGAAAAATCTTACTCTAGTAGTTTTATTTTGTAAGTAAAATTTAAATTTAAATACTTATTTAAATTTAAAATTGTATTTATTACAACCGGTGTTTCTCAGGGTTTTTTTTTATTATTAAGCCGGAGTCGAAACTTGGATATAAATTTTCATATAGAAAATCGTCAATCTAGTACGACCTGAAACATATTACATAAGTTAAAGGAGGAACTGCTGAAGAAAAAACCGATTCAAGTGGAGGAAAAGAAAAGAAAGGAGAAAATTCTGTTAAGGTAAGATGAACAGTGACTTCAGTTTATTTTTATAGGGAATATTCAATTGATAATAAATTATGCAAAATAGGGACTTTTAATGGGTTCTAATTTATTTGAAATGATTGGACCATTCAAAACACTACTAGCCTACTTTATTAAGCTAATATTTTTTTATTAATACACAGGTTTGTCATCAACTAATAAATCATTGGTATTTTAAGAAAACAATACTGCTGAAATTTTTGTTAAAAAGTACGAATCAATTTTTAAGAACCTAATAAGCAATTATGAATTTCGTTTTTGTTTTTTGAAATTGTGCATTTTTCAACTGTACACATTCTTTATTCAAATGCTGAAAAATCCCGTTCAAACTTCAATTTTAAGAATTATCAATAATTTCAATTGTTGAAATTTAGGACCAAATCGTACGTTTTAAGAGTTTTCTTAATTTGTAATATGAAAATTTAAGCAAAAGCGTAATTTAATAAGTTAACATTTTTTATTGAACATGGTTTTCTAAAATTAATGTAAAATTGTTATATAAAATACAATATATCTGGAACATTTCATTTAAAAACGTCAATTTTAACACCTAAATTACCTATTAATAAATGTCGGGTTTTCTGGTGCTTTTTTGAAAATTATGCATTTTATTACAGTGGGAAAGTTTAGTCCCTTTGGTTTGTCAGTTTCCTTATCAGAATTATGAGACATTTTGAAGATTTACCAGAATAAACATTTCAAATGTTGAAATTTAGGAAATCTCGTTAGCTAAGAATTCTTAATTTTGTTATAATATGTATTAAGAAAAAGCGTAATTTATGAAGTTAAATTTTTTATTAGAAACAAGGTTTCTCACATACTAATGATAATATGTGTTATAATAATAACAAGGATATTGGAGAATTGTCATTAAAAAACGTCAGTTTACGACAGTTTCTCTTAAAACTTTTAATTAAATTTACTTTTCTGCTTTTTGAAAATTGCGATTTCAATGAATTACACATTAAATTTTTCATATGCTGAAGAAAATATACTTATCCACGTCATCTCTGATTTAGTAAGTCTTGAATTTCAAATTGTTGAATTCTTCGAATTGATGGAAAAATCGTACTTTTAAGGATTCTAAATTTGTAAGATGTGAAATTTAATGTAAAAACGAAAATTTTTGAAGTTATAAATTTTTTATTAACATATCTTTGGTGACTCATTATATTGTAAATATTGGTATATAGAACATATATATTTGTTTCGAACATTGAGTCAAATTTATATGACACCAACTATATATAATTATTTTTCTGCTTTTTTGAAAATTAATATATATACATACACATATTCTTTTTCAAATTGCTGAAAATATCCAGGTTAAACAACTCAATTTTAAGATTTAACCAATAATTTCAATGTTGAAATTTAGAAAAATCGTACTTTAAGAGTTCTATATTTGTAGCTGTTTAAGAAAAACGTTTCATTTTAGAAGTCAAAATTTTTTTTATTAAAACAGGTTTTTTACAACTAATAGAATATATTTAAGTATAATAATAACAAAATATTGAATTATTGTCATTAAAAAACGTCAATATTAGACACCTAAAACAAATAATTAAAATTCTCTTTTCTGCTTCTTTGAATTGCATTTCAATTAACACATTATTTTTTAAAATGCTGAAAATAGCGTTAAATAACTCATTTTATTAGGATTACCAATATAATTCCAATTGTTGAAATGTAGGTAAAAATCGTACTTTTAAGTATTCTAAATTTTTAATGTTGTATAAATTTAAGAAAAAGAGTAACTTTAGAAGTTAATATTTTTTTATTATCGCAAACAGGATTTCAGAAAATGGGAATGATTTGCTATATAAAAGAACCTTTTATGGCCCATACAATTAAAGGAAACGTCACATTTATGGGGACAATAAACTAATCCACAAATTCACTTTATGCTATTCCAGATTGAAATTTAAATGAAACCCATTATTTTTTGTAAACAATGAAATAGCCTGTTAATAACTCATATTTAAAATTTATAAAATAATTTCAAAAAGTGAATATGTATGAAAAGTCTATACTTTTATAAGTGAGTTCTAAATTTTTAATGATGAAATGTTTATAGAAAAAGTGCGTAATTATTAGCCTGTTAATCCACTATTTTTTATTAACAACAGGTTTTTCACATCAAATGTAACATTTAATATATTGAAACTCTTATAGTTAATTATAGAAAGAAAGTGTTATTGTAATTATATCTTACAGAACTGATTAACTATATATTCACTTTTTCTGCTTTTGTTCGATAATAGCATTCAATGATAACTACATATTATTTTCATAATGCCTGAAATTAGCCGTTAAATAACTTGTCCAATTTTAAGAATTTACAAGATAATGTTTTCAAATTGTCGGGCATTTAGGAAAAATCGTACTTTTATAGTTCTAATTATTTCAAGGCTTTGAAAATTAAGTAATAATTTGCTTTTAAAGTTAAAATTTTATGATAACATGGATTACAACACTTATTGAAATATTTTGGTATATAATAAATTCAAGATGAAATTCATCAAAAAACGTCATTTAAGACAACCTAAAACTATTAATAAAATCTCTCTTTTCTGCTTTTTGGTAAATTGCAATTTCGAATGCAACACACATTATTGTTTTCAAATGCTGAAATACTGTTAAAAACTCAATTTTTTAATGCATTTGCTCACAAGCATAATTTCTTCAAAATTGATATATTTATGTGAAATATTCGTACTTTTAGAGGTTCTATAATTTGTAAATGGTGGAAATATTTTATGAGAAATAAGCTGTAATTTCAGAGTTAATATTCTTTTATTTAAAACAGGTTTTCACAACGTATTTTTCGTATTGATAATATTTGCGTATATTCTAAAAACAACATATTCGAAATTTTCAATATAAAAACTCACTTAATAGATCACCTCTACAAACACATCCACATAAATCTCTTTTCTCTGCATTTTTGCACATGTGCCATTTACCAAATCCGAGACAACCATTAGTTTTTTTTTGGTATCTTGTCAATTACACGTTGTTGAAATATACTCAATGTTAAGAACTTAACCAAATATATTTCAACTCTTAATGATCTTAGGTAAATTAATCGTTAGCCTCCAAGTCGTTTCTAAATTTCTGTTGATTCGTGAAAATTTAATGCAAAAGCGTAAGATTCTTTTGATGACATGTCTAAATTTTTTTATTAAACAGGTTTCACAACTAATGAAATATCGATATAACTATAAAACAATATATTGAAATTCCATTAAAAAAAAGGTCAATTTAACAGCGATATTTCTAAAATCTACTAATTTTCTACATTTTTTGTTTATAACTGATCAACATTTAGCAAACCACATTTATTTTTTCCAACAATGCTTGAAAATACCCTGTTAATAAACTCAAAGGTTTAAGTGAATTCATACCAAGATAATTCTTCAAATTTGTACTTTTACTTTTAGGCATGATAAATAGTACTTTTAAGAGTTCTATAATTGTATATATGTTTTAATATAATTTAAGAGGTAAGCGTTATTGTTAGGATAGGAGTAATACATTTTTATTAAAACAGGCTTTTACAACTAATGAAATTTATAATATGTGATACTATATTGAAAAACGTTAATATTTTGTATTATTTTATATAAAATGTCGTATTATTTTGAAATACATCAAATGCGCAAGCGATTAGGTACTAAAAATGCACCTATTTTAAAGATTAAGTTAATGTTGAGTTGAGGGAAACTATTAGGTATCATTCCAAAGAACGGAGAGCCGATTTTCTTTTAAATGCTGAAAATTACCTGCGTGTTAAAAAACTGTATTTTAAAGATTCCCCTAAAGTATATTCTAAAGTGTTTACCAATTTTATGATATAAATCGCTTATCTCTTTAAGACGTCGTTCTATGTTTAATTTCTGTAATCTAGAAATATTTAATGAAATTGCGTAATTCTTGTAAGAAGTTATATCTTTCTTATCTTTAGAATACATAGGTATTTTCACCACACTAATCTGATAAATATTTGGTATATAGTGAATTTACAATCAGTCTCTTTTTAATATATTTCATCAATAAAACGTCCAATTTACCTGCTTCACTGACTACCATAAACAATTATTCCTTGGATTTTCGTTTCCGGGTTTTTGCACACTTGTCGCATTTTTCAACTGATAACACATATGGTTCTTCAGTAATTGCTTGACTAAATTTTCTGTTAACATAAGTCCACTATTTCTACAGAATTTACCTTAACATAGATTTCACATGATCTTAACTGAGTTATGGAAACTCGTACTCTTTCAAGAATGTCAATGTCCTTTCTTAGAAAAGGGTATTGAACATAGATATTCAATTAGACGTTGACAATTCTATTACTTTTAAAAAGCGAGTTTTCTTAAAACTCCGAGAGAGTACGTGACTATTATAACTCATGACAAACTATGTGAAATTGTCTTTACAAGAACCCGTCAGGAGTTTTCAGACACTTTTAAACTATTAATGAAGTTCGTCTTTTTCTGCTGTATTTAAAAATTACCAATCAAAACAAATAAAAAAACATAATACTATAACTATCAATTCCTTTCAAGGTGTGACAATCACGTTTACTTCACAATAATTCATGTTGAATTTGTGAACAAGTAAAGTTATAGGAAAAATTTGAATGTTGAAATATATATTCAATAAGTTGAAGATCTTGAGGAGGTGTTATCAAGATTTTATTACATTAACGAGTCTTTCACAACTAATGAAAATATTTGGTATATAAACAGACATCTATTTTGAAATTTCATTAAAAATACGTCAATTGTATGCACCCTTAAACAACTTAATTGAGAGTCTCATTTTGTGCTTTTTGCGAAATTTGGCATTTAATGAACTCATCATTCTATTCATATGCACTAAAAAATCTTATTTGATGACTCAGTATTGTGAAGCCCCTTACAAACTCAGAATTTCTCAAATGTTTGTGATAATCTTAGGAAAAACCTCTTACTTTTCTAAGTAGTTTCTATACATTTGGTAATATGTTGGTAGCTGCATGGAGGAATTTTCAAAGAGAGTAGATCTTTAAATCTTATTACCGGTTTACGATCACCTAATGAATTTTGACTTTTTGTAACAACTCAACAAATATTCAAAGTTCTCACTTGAAATAAACCGTATTTAAGACACCCAATACTATAATATAATTCACTTTCTCTGCCTTTTGCATATAATGATAAGGAAACATGGATATTTTCCAATGCTTGAAAATCACCGTCAAAACGTAATTGTTAAGTAATTCAACAAATTACCGGAAAAAGTGTAAAATAGTAGCTACAATTCCGTCAGCTCTTCTTATAATATTTATCAAAAGCATTTACTGCTGAAACTTTAAGAAAAAGCGTAATTTCAGAAGTTAATTTCTTTCTACTTAAAACAGGTGTGCTCACAACGCTAATTCAACCACACTTTGGGTTCATACTTCATGTAACCAGACTGCTCAATCTATTGAAGTCGCATAGATCTGTTTCCACCTCTAATATAAAACTGTCTTCTGTCTGGTCTGTGTATCTTTAAGACACTCCTTACATAAAAAACTAGATTAATGAAAGTTCTCCTTCCTTCTGCTTTTTTGAAATTGGGCGATTAAGTGAATACACATTATTTTCTTTCAGAATGCTGAAATTGCTATCCGTCTGGGTCTTAAATACACTCAACTTTGCCTTTAGAGTAATGACCCCTGTCTGAAACTGAATTCTTTCAAACTGGTTGAATCTGTCTTACGTACCATATCGATTTAAAGTCTAAATTTGTAATGGTTTTGACAAATTATTAAGGCCAATACCGCTAATTTTTAGAAGTTAAATTTTTTCTTATAAAAACAGGTTTTCATCAACATGAAATTATTTTGTATAGTATCCACTAAACAAATATGTGAATTCGCATTTCAAAAAGGTCAATTTAAACACCTCACTTCAACACCATTTAAATAGTCACTTCTTACTCCTTTGCTTTTGTTCTTGTGATTAACTGGCACTTTTTAAAGAAACACATTATTTTTTCCCCAAGTGCTCCTGAAAATACTCCCATGTAAGTAACCCTCAGACTAGGATGATTCTTTATTGTCTAACATGAGACTTGTCTGTCACATATCTGTCTGAATATTTGATGCAATAATCGTACTTTAAGAGTTCTAAATTGCTAATGTTAAATTTATTAGAAAAGCGTAATTTATTAGAAGTTAAAATTTTTTATCAAAGAGCTACGTGTTTTACACTCAACGATCTGTCTATGGAGAATATTAGTCTTTTGGTATGATCTGTCTTAGAATCATGCTCCATAAGTATGCAAATCTTCACTTCTTACAAACGGTAATTAAGACACTAAAACTATAATAAATCTTCACTTTCTTTTCAGTGACTCTTGTGTAAATTGCATTTCATGAAAACACCACATGTATTTTTTTAAATGCTGCTAAATAACGTTCATTGTTAAAAACTGCATGTTTAACGCTAGTTTACCCCCGAAATAATTGTCGAAAATGTTGGAAATTTATCGAAATCGACCTCTTGTCACATGAGGCTAAATTTCTCTGTTAACTAGTCTGAAACTTCTGTTTAAGAAACAGTCGTAATCTTTTCATGAAGTTATAGTCATTTTTTATTTAAACACACGGTTTTTTCACTCACTAATTCGTATGAATTACTCCTGGCGCTCATATACAATAACAAGTAATTGTAACACTTCATTAAACCTCGTGCTAATCTTTAATGACACGGTCTGTTAATAACTATATCAAAATCTCTTTTTCTTTTCGTGGTATTATATCACAAAGAGTCTATAGAAAATTGGACATTTCGAGTAATATTTTTCAATAATTATACCCTAAGGAAAGCCATGAATCAATGAAACGTCAAGGTGATGATCTGCCATTTCTGACTATTTTCCAATGGATTCGATAAGATTTACGAGAGGAAATTGGAGGAGGAATCTATCTGGAAACCTTTGGCGTTGTGAACGAGAAAGAAGAAGCCCAGGTACGATTCTCCTACGAGAATAATTGATCTAAATTAATATCAATTCAGCAAAGAAAAAATCCGATATTTTTATTTAACTCTGGAGAGGAGTTCGTATTCAGATGATCAAGTTTTTCAATTCTGCTTTTCGATGTCAGGTGTTTTATATATTTATATATTATATATTAATTTTACGGTTTTCGTAGCATAAATTTTTAACCTTTCTATTTTATGATGATTATTATTATTATTATTATTATTATTATTATTATTATTATTATTATTATTATTATTATTATTATTATTATTATTATTATTATTATTATTATTATTATTATTATTATTATTATTATTATTATTATTATTATTATTATTATTATTATTATTATTTGACACTTTTATTATTATGAGTATTATACAATTATTTATTCTTATTCTTGTTACTAATTATTGTTATTACCATATTAAGATTCATTAAATCAATTATCAGTAAGTGTTGCGTTTGTTGTTCTTAATTATTATTGCCTGTTAAGACTTATTGTTAATTAATTATTAATTAAATATTATTCCTGTTATTATTATGGTATTACTATTATTATTATTATTATTATTAATTATTATTATTATTATTATTATTATTATTATTATTATTATTATTATTATTATTATTATTATTATTATTATTATTATTATTATTATTATTATTATTATTATTATTATTATTATTATTATTTGAGAAATTAGTTTTCAATCAGTTAACAGAATATTTTATATCAAACAATATTCTTAACGATTCACAATTTGGATTTAGAAAAGGACGTTCAACTGCTGATGCCCTCATTTGCTTAACCGAAAAACTGTACAGAAATATAGAAAATAAAGACTCTTCCCTGCTATTATTATTAGATTTTACAAAAGCTTTTGACATGAAAGCTTTTGACATGATTGATCATGACATACTACTAAGTAAAATGAACAAAATGGGCTTTGAAGGGACAAACCTACAATGGTTTAAAAGCTACTTAAAGGAGAGATCTCAATATGTAAAACTAAATGAAACTAATTCAGCCACGCTTCAAACATCAACCGGCGTACCCCAGGGCTCAATTCTTGGACCGTTTTTATTTACTCTATATACAAATGATCTGATTAAGTCTCATGACGCTTTTTCAGTCTCTTTTGCTGACGATACCTCCATTTTAATAAATGACAAAGATGCCGAGTCTCTATCCCGTAAAGCAACAGACACATTAACAAAAATAATGAAATGAATAGACATGCTAATAAGTATCATAAAATTAATATTAAAACATCTTACATTATATTTTAGCAACAAACCCAATTAACGATTAAAAAAATTAAAATAAAAATATAAAACTGAATAGGGCTGCAAATGCTAAAATACTTGGATTAACAATCGATGATAAACTGACATTTAAAGAACATATTAACAACCTAGTTAGCAGACTATCGAGATACATGTATATGCTAATAAAATTAAGAAATTTTGTACCTCTTTATATTCTTAGGAAATTATACTATTCACTAATACACCCTCACCTACTTTACTGTCTTCCTATCTACGTACCTACAAGTAACTTCGTAAATCCTTCCTGTAATTTGTAAACCCAAAAGCGATTATTCGCGCTCATTTGCAATACAAGACTTTAACAGGCATACACATACCATTATTCAAAAACCTTAAAGATATTGCCAGTTTAAAGACTTGCTAATCTATTCCTCCTGAAAGAGATACATAAAAATATCCATAACAATGCATGTGACTTCTTGCTAGAAAATTTTCATTCAAACCAAGCAAGGCGCGTAGCAA
Organism: Trachelipus rathkii; assembly: GCA_015478945.1. Lineage (NCBI taxonomy): Eukaryota > Metazoa > Arthropoda > Malacostraca > Isopoda > Trachelipodidae > Trachelipus > Trachelipus rathkii. The sequence continues at coordinate 15,071 of JABUQX010065227.1, forward strand.
ATCAAATAAACCTAAGAAATAATACTTACATAAACCCTCCCTTCTGTAGACTAAAAAAAAGCCACTCAAAGCGTCAGCTACAAAGCAGCTAAACTTTTCAACTCAATGCCACAAGACATCAAAACCGAAAACTCAACCAAATCTTTTACTAAAAAATTAAATAACATATTATCTGCTAAAATAAATACTTAATAAATAATCTAACCCAGGGAATAAACCTACGTAAAATCCTAGCTTACTACCATTAGTTAATTATTATTCATTATATTATTAATTATTATTATATTATTATTATCACTTATTAGTTGATGTTTATTATTATTATTATTATTATTATTATTATTATTATTATTAATTATTATTATATTATTATTTTTATTATTATTATATTAATTTATTAGTTGATTTTTTTCACTTATTATTTTACCTACATTATTATTATTATTATCACTATTAATATATTATTATTATTATTATTATTATTATATTATTATTATTATCTATTATTATTATTAATTATTATTATTATTATTATTTAATTATTCGTTTTCCGATTATGCACTAATATTGATTTTATTTATTTTATTAGTGTTGAAGATTATTATTATTGATCGTATTATATTATTATATTATATTATTATTAATATTATTATTAGTTATTAATTATTATTATTATTACGTTGATTATTATTATTGCTATTATTACTATTATTATTATACTATATTTTATGTACTGATTATTATTATTTTCTATTGTTTGTAAACATGATTGTAGCTAATATAATTATATTGAAATTATTGTAATTTTTAGTTGTAATTATGATTGTATATGTGATTGTGATTAATATTGTTGTATTTGTCGTAGTTGTTTTTATTATTATAATTATTATGATTATAATTATTAATTATTATTATTATTATTATTATTATTATTATTATTATTATTATTATTATTATTATTATTATTATTATTATTATTATTATTATTATTATTATGATTATTATTATTATTATTTTATTAGTTATATTCTTATTAATGTATTATTATTTTATTATTTATTTTCATTATTATTATTATTTTTATTTTATTTATTATGTCTTATTATTATTATTATATTATTATTATTATTAATTATTAATTAATTATTATTATATAATGGTAATTTTATTAATAATAATATTTTAAATATTATCTTATTATCATTACTATTAACATCATATTATTATTATTATTATTATTATTATTATTTTAATGAGCTACATATACAAACAATATTCTGATTGTCGATTGAGTATGCCTTAATTATTATTCATTGTTGTAAAACATGATTGTAGCTAATATAATTAAATTGAAATTATTGTAATTTTTAGTTGTAATTATGATTGTAATTGTGATTGTGATTAATATTGTTGTATTTGTCGTAGTTGTTTTTATTATTATAATTATTATGATTATAATTATCATTACTATTATTATTATTATCAATATTATTATTATTATTATTATTATTATTATTATTATTATTATTATTATTATTATTATTTATTATTATTATTATTTATTTTGATAATATGATCATTATTATTATTTATTATTATTATTATTATATTTTTATTATTTTATTTATTACTATTTTTAACTCTTTTTATTCATTAATCTAGGTCATTCGTACTATTTTATTTATTTCAATTATGATGGTTATTATACTATTATTATTATTAGTATTATCATTATTATTATTATTATTATTATTATTATTATTATTATTATTATTATTATTATTATTATTATTATTATTATTATTAATAATTATATATTATTATTATAATTCAGGGAAATATACTACAATGGTTTAAAACATATCTAGGAGAGAGATCTCAGTATGTTAAATTAGGTGAAATATGTTCGGATAAACTGAAAATAAATTGCGGTGTTCCACAAGGATCTATACTCGGCCCTTTACTATTTACTCTATATACCAATGACATGTTTAATTCACAGGATTCTTTTATGGTTGCATTCGCTGATGACATATCAATATTAATAAGTGATAAAGATCACACCATTCTATCACATAAAACGACAAACACATTAAATAAGATTTCAACATGGATCGATTCTAACAAACTTTCACTAAATCTACAAAAAACGTCATACATTCTTATTAGTAATAAAACTATAGATGATAATTTCAACATAAACATAAAAGGGGTTGTATTGAAAAGAGAGACAAATGCAAAAATACTTGGGGTAACAGTTGATGAAAAATTATCATTTAAGGAACATATTAAACAGCTAGTGAGTAAATTAGCGAAGTACATGTATATACTAGTAAAATTAGCAAAATGCATTCCTTTATATATACTGAAAAAGATATATTATGCACAAGTAAACCCACTTTTGCTATATTGCCTCCCAGTATACGGTACAGCTAACAAATCAGCAATTCAACCGCTTATTACTATGCAAAAACGTTTTATACGACTTCTAAGCGGTAGCAAAAGTTTTTATGACCATACAACACCTTTGTTTAAAAAGCTTAAAATATTGCAGTTCGAAGACCTAATTAAGTTATCTCTTCTAAAAGAGCAGCACAAAATCATAAATAACAAAGCTTGTGACTTCCTGTTATCTAATTTTCATAATAATCAGATTAGAACAAGCAGAGCTCTACGAAATAGTTCGCATATAAATCCACCTTTCTATCGTTTAGAAAAAGCCAGACAAGCAGCTAGCTATAAAGGGGCTAAATTATATAACGAATTAGGGCATAATCTAAAAAATGAAGGATCCTTAAAAGCATTTACAATTAAACTCAAAAAAATCTATATAACTAAGTACTAAAATATTATTGATTGTGTAATTATTAATTATTATTATTATTGTATTATTATTTATTATTATTATTTATTATTTATTGTTTATTATTTTATTATTATTATCTATTATTATTATTATTATTTAATTTATATTATTATTAAATTATTATTATTATGTTATTTATTATTGTTATATATTATTATTATTAATTTATTTATTATTATTCATTATTATTATTATTAATTATTTATATTAAGTATTTTCATTATTATTATTATTATATTATTATTATTATTATGTATTATTATTATTATTATTATTATTATTATTATTAATTATTATTATTATTATCATCATTAATCTTATATTATTATTATTATATTGTTCATTAATTATTAATTATTAATTTATTATTATTATTATTATTTTATTATTATATTAAGTTATTATTAATTATTTATTATTAATTATTATTATATATTATTATTTATGATTATTATTATTAATTATTATTATTATTATTATTATTAGTTATTTATTATTATTATTATTATTATTATTCTCTTATAGTATTATTATTATATGTATTATTATTATTATTGAATATTATTATTATTATTATTATTATTAATTATTATTATTATTATATTATTATTAATTATTATTAATTATTATTATTATTATTATATTATTATTATTTAATATTTTTTGTTATTACTAGCTATATTTATGGCAATTCATTATTTTTATATTATTATTATTATTATTTATTATTATTATTATTTATTTTCTATTATTATTATTATTATTATTATTATTATTATTATATTATTATTATTATTATTATTATTGTTTATTATTATTATTATTATTGTTTATTATTATGTATTATTATTATTTTATTATTGTTGTTATTATTTGTTATTATTATTATTATTATTATTATTATTATTATTATTATTATTATTATTATTATCTTCATTTTCACATCTTGAACTTGAAAAATACATCTGTGAAGTACGGGCAAGGATATATTTTAGTAGAATCGAAAAAGCTAAACCACAGCACTGAGGTAAACCTCAAAAATACATTTTAATGAACACTGTGCGTCTGCAACTATATGTATTATATTATTATTATTTTATTATTATTATTATTATTATATTAATTATTATTAATTATTATATTAATTATTCATTAATATTATTATTATTATTATTATTATTATTATTATTACTATTAATTAATTATTATATTATTATTATTATTATTATTATTAATTATTATTATTATCATTAATTTATTATTTATTATTATATTTAATCACTTTTCCAGAGTATGAGATAAAAATATTATTATTATTATTATTATTATTATTAATTATTATTATTAATTATTAATAATTATTATTATTATTAATAATTAATTATTATTATTATTATAATTAATTATTATTAAAGATTATTCTTTATCCAATTATTATTATTATTATTTTTATTATTATTAACTAATTTATTATTATTTTTGATTATTATTATTATTATTATTATATATTATTATTGATTATTATTATTATGGAGTTTACTTATTATTATTATTCTGGATTATTATTATTATTATTATTATTATTATTATTATTATTATTATTATATATTATTATTATTATTATTATTATTATTATTATTATTATTATTTATTATTATTATTTTATTATTATTGATTATTAGTTATTATTATTATTATTATCAATAATTATTATTATTATCGTTATTATTATTATTTTTTTTATTTTTAAATATAAGAAAAAAAACTTTTTCAATCTTACTATTATTCACATCAATTATTATTATTATTACACATTATTATTATTATTATTATTATATTATTATTATATATTCTTTTTTATTATTATTAAATATATATATATATATTGTCATCTATATATTGATATTAGTAATAAATTATCATTATTATAATTATTATTAATTATAATTACTTATTATTTTATTATTATTATATTATTATTAATTATTAATTATTATTAATTATTATTGATATATTATTATTATTATTATTATATTATTCATTATTATTATTAGTTTTATTAAT
>JABUQX010065227.1:27500-35000 GCA_015478945.1 Trachelipus rathkii
ACCTTTTGCATACAATACGCAAATTTTTTTCACAGACGAGTTCAGATGTGCCATACGACTCATAATAGACATAATTAGCATTTTAAATGATTTTATTTTTAATTATTTGTATTTAAAGCAATTTCTATTATAGCACATTAACATTACTTACCAATAATGGGACTTTTGAGCCTGTTTGAATTTCGTTAGTCTTTCAATGTTTGGTGTTAAATTTGTTACTGAGAGCAGCAGAGAATTCTTCAAATTTGAATCACTTATTCGCGACCTTGTTTTGCTTTTAATCAATTTCATGGATGAAAATGCTTGTTCACATCTGTATGTCATTTCAAAACGACATATATAACTTTTTGCAAATTTTCTTAGCTCTGGGAAATGTTCACAGGGTAATGAACGCCAGAAATTAATTATGTCAGAATCATTTTGATCTGGAAAAAGGTTCATCAAATTTAATTTTTAATAATGAATTTGTTTTTCAATCAATCAGTTCCATTTGTATGTTACTAGGCATCTGCATTACGTTTTTTTTCACTAAGTGAAAATGGGTTTACAAATGCGAGCATGCAGTTTTCTTCTTTAGCAAAATCATGAAAACGACTTTCAAATGACCCTTGCAATATCTTGATTTTTTCAATATATTTGGTCAAATTGCTATTATCCGGAGCACATTCACTCTGCTCTTTCAGGTGTGGAAATTGACTCAAATCCTCATTTTCTAACTGAGAGATAAACAGTTTTAATTTTATTTTAAATGAACTGATGCTATTGACTAAACTTGAAAATAATTTATTCTTGCCTTGTAGTTTTAAATTTAGATAATTGAGATGGCTAGTAACATCAACTAAAAATGCCAAATCAAATAGCCAGTTGTTGTCAAATAATAGGGTTCTTTCATCAGGTAGCTCATTTTCCTGTTCTAAAAAATTAGAAACAGCATTTTTCAATTTCCAAAATCTACTCAGAACCTGTCCTTTAGAAAGCCAGCGCACCTCACAATGAAGGACAAGTTCACCATATTCCAAATCTAACAATTCACAGTATTCTCTGAATTCTCGTCTGTTTAATGCTCTTGCTCTAATTTTATTCACACATTTAACAACCGGTAGCATAACATGCTGCATATTTAAAGTTTTTCCACACAGTGCCTCTTGGTGTATAATGCAGTGATATTTTAGTACAGGACGATTTAAAAAAACTTCAAGCAAAGCTGTAGTGTCATTGACTTTACCTATCATTGACGGCGCTCCGTCAGTACACACACTGATGAGTTTGCTATAATCTAATTTTAGATTTTCTAGGCATGATTTTACTTTTTCAAATATGTCTGATCCTCTTGTTTTACCATGCAATGACTCCAGACTGGCAAGTTCTTCAAAGACATTAAAATTATCATCAATTCCTCTTATAAAAATGCTTAACTGGGCAACATCACATATGTCCGTTGATTCATCCAAAGCTAGAGAAAAAGTACAAGAATGGACAATGTCTTCCAGTTTTTTAGAATTCTTTGATTTAAAAACTACGGCACTAATTACTAATATGCTCACTTATGAAAAAAATAAAAAGCAAATAATTTAAGAAATATGAGAGAACACTGCCTCACTATCACTGATGAACACAAAATTTCAACTGATGATCAGTGACGATGTTTTATTACACGGAAATTTAAAATGATGTTTCAAACACGAGTTTTGGCAGGAAAATATATTAAATATGAGAGTCGACGCTACAAAAAAATGCATAAACATTAGCGATATTTGTTACAATACTTCTTTTATATCTGCAGAATTTTACGTAATCTCCTGAAATAAAATATTTTTAAAGTTTTCACTTAAATAAATTCTTTAGAAATAGGCTGACGTTGCACAGTTAAAATATAAAATCTCGCAAAAAGTTTCCCGTAGCAATGCGCCACATATAATCATCCAATGCGCAACGGGTTGGCCACCACTGCCCTATTCTTTTGACCGTTTTTGGCACGCGTCTCTGCTCTCTAAGCTCCGTTTCCTTGGGTTCATCCTCCTCTTTTCTTACTCTTGCCTACTTTTCTATTTGATCGCTTCATATCAGTACTCGTTGATGGGGAACCCTCTTCCGCCATTAGAGTTAACTGGGGTGTTCCTCAAGGTTCAATTCTATCTTAAGCCTTTAATGCCTATCCTCTTTCATCAATGATCTCTTCAGCCGTACTTCCTACTCTGTTCCCGCTTTATACCTGTGTCTCAACTCTCCATGCTCCACTCCAATTAAATCTGTCTCCCGTCTTTTTGCATCTAAAAGTTGCCTCTCGTCCTGCAAGCTTTTCCGATTCTATCTTGCTGATCTGGATGGATTTCCGCGGTGGGGCACCGCAACCTTGTAAATTCAACTCTTTAAAAAACTCTCAACTGTCTTTACATCTTGCGCGCTCCTCAGAAACACGCGTCCAATTTTCCTATTTCCATTGACGGGATCAACGTCTCACCTGTTTGAATAATATAGGCATTCTTGCGTCCTTAACATAAAAAACAAATTGGTCTTGGAAATCTCCTATTACAATTGTTGCTTAAGGTAGCTCCACGAATTCTGGGGAAAGTTCTCTCAGGTTGCGGAATTTTTTCTTCTGATCAGTTTACTGCCAGTTATACAAGGGCTTGTTCGCTCTTGTATGTATACTGTTTCTGCACATTTGGGGGTTGGGCCTCTGGCTCACCCTTCTATTAGATAGGTTTTAGTCAAAGCTAAGAGACAATATTGCCCCTTCTTTCAAACTCCATTGCCCTCTATTTCTGCCGACCGCTGTGTTGGGCTCACTATCTATTTCAACAGGTATTCATAGACGCAGATCCTCGGGGAGTTGACCTCTTTGCATTGAGGACCCATGGTCGTCGCCCCCGTTACCACAAGATGTGGCGCGATGCTTTCCGCATGAATTTTGTGTCAGTATTGGAAACCCAGACTTGTTAAATACAGTGAATGGAAAAACAGAAGAATTCAAGGAGTTCCACAGTTACACAGTTCCACTTCAACAGAAGTAGCTTCAAAGATAGATTCACCACAATGAACAAGTCTGGGTTTCCAATACTGACACAAAATTCATGCGAAAGCATGGCACATCTTGTGGTACGTGGGCGACGCATGGGTGGTGGAATGCAAGAGGTCAACTCCCCCGAGGATCTGCGTCTATAATACCTGTTGAAAATAGATAGTGAGCCAACATCACGTCGCAGAAATAGAGGGTCAATGGAGTTTGAAAGAAGGGGCAATTTATTAGTCTCTTAGCTTTTGACTAAACCCTATCTAATAGAAGGGTGGAGCCAGAGCCCAACCCCAAATGTGAGAACAGTACTACATACAAGAGCGAACAAGGCCCTTGTATAACTGGAGTAACTGATCAGAAGAAAAAATTTCCGCAACCTGAAGAGAACTCCCAGATTCTTGGAGGCTACCTTAGCAACAATTGTAATATGAGATTTCCAAGACAATTTGTTTTTTATGTTAAGACCAAGAATGCCTATATTATTCACAGGTGAGACGTTAGAGCCGTCAAAGGAAATAGGAAAATTGGGAGGTGTTTCTGTTGTTTCTGAGAGGAAGATGTAAAGAAGTTGAGTTTTTAAAGAGTTGAATTTTACAAGGTTGCGGTGCCCCACCGGGAAATCCCATCCAGATCAGCAAGAATAGAATCGGAAAGCTGCAGACGAGAGGCAACTTTAGATGCAAAAGAGGGAGCAGATTTGAAATGAGTGGAAGCATGGAGAGTTGAGACACAGGTATAAGCGGGAACAGAGTTAGAAGTACGGCTGAAGAGATCATTGATGAAGAGTAGGATTAAAGCTTAAGATAGAATTGAACCTTGAGGAACACCCCAGTTAACTCTAATGGCGGAAGAGGGTTCCCCATCAACGAGTACTGATATGAAGCGATCAAATAGAAAAGTAGGCAAGAGTAAGAAAAGAGGAGGATGAACCCAAGGAAACGGAGCTTAGAGAGCAGAGACGCGTGCCAAAAACGGTCAAAAGAATAGGGCAGTGGTGGCCAACCCGTTGCGCATTGGATGATTATATGTGGCGCATTGCTACGGGAAACTTTTTGCGAGATTTTATATTTTAACTGTGCAACGTCAGCCTATTTCTAAAGAATTTATTTAATGAAAACTAAAAATATTTTATTTCCAGAGATTTGTTAAATCTGGCAAGATATAAAGAAGTATGTAACAAATATCGTAATGTTTATGCATTTTTTTGTAGCGTCGACTCTCATATTTAATATATTTTCCTGCCAAAACTCGTGTTTGAAACATTCATTTTATAAATTTCCCGTGTATACAACAATCGTCACTGATCATCGTTTGAAATCTTTGTATTCATCAGTGATAGCTGGAGGCAGTGTTCTCTCATATTTCTTAAATTATTTGCTTTTTATTTTTTTCATAAGTGAACATATTAGTAATTAGTGCAGTTGTTTTTAAATAAAAGAATTCTAAAATTATAATTAATAGAGAATTCATATATTCTGTGATTTCTTTACACACACACTAACATATGGGGGGGGGGGGGGGGGGGTTTTTTGATGCTGCCCAGGGAAGCAATTATTATGGGAAAAGTTTATGAAATTTTATGTCTTTGAAGAACCTTGAGCAGTCTGGAGTCATTGCATGTTAAAACAAGAGGAATCAGACATTTTGAAAGGTAAATCATGCCTAGAAAAACGCAAAATTAGATTGATGCAAACTCACAGTTTGTGTATGACGAGCGCCGTCATGAAATAGGTAAAGTCAAATAGCACTTCAGCTTTGCTTGAAATTTTTTTAAATCGTCCTGTACTAAAATATCACTGCATTATACACCAAGAGGCACTGTGTGGAAAAACTTTAAATATGCAGCATGTTATGCTACCGGTTGTTAAATGTGTGAATAAAATTAGAGCAAGAGCATTAAACAGACGAGAATTCAGAGAATACTGTGAATTGTTAGATTTGGAATATGGTGAACTTGTCCTTCATTGTGAGGTGCGCTGGCTTTCTAAAGGACAGGTTCTGAGTAGATTTTGGAAATTGAAAAATGCTGTTTCTAATTTTTTAGAACAGGAAAATGAGCTACCTGATGAAAGAACCCTATTATTTGACAACAACTGGCTATTTGATTTGGCATTTTTAGTTGATGTTACTAGCCATCTCAATGATCTAAATTTAAAACTACAAGGCAAGAATAAATTATTTCCTAGCTTAGTCAATAGCATCAGTTCATTTAAAATAAAATTAAAACTGTTCATCTCTCAGTTAGAAAATGAGGATTTGAGTCAATTTCCACACCTGAAAGAGCAGAGTGAATGTGCTCCGGATAATAGCAATTTGACCAAATATATTGAAAAAATCAAGATATTGCAAGGGTCATTTGAAAGTCGTTTTCATGATTTTGCTAAAGAAGAAAACTGCATGCTCGCATTTGTAAACCCATTTTCACTTAGTGAAAAAAACGTAATGCAGATGCCTAGTAACATACAAATGGAACTGATTGATTTAAAAACAAATTCATTATTAAAAATGAAATTTGATGAGCTTTTTCCAGATCAAAATGATTCTGACATAATTAATTTCTGGCGTTCATTACCCTGTGAACATTTCCCAGAGCTAAGAAAATTTGCAAAAAGTTATATATGTCGTTTTGAAATGACATACAGATGTGAACAAGCATTTTCATCCATGAAATTGATTAAAAGCAAAACAAGGTCGCGAATAAGTGATTCAAATTTGAAGAATTCTCTGCTGCTCTCAGTAACAAATTTAACACCAAACATTGAAAGGACTAACGAAATTCAAACAGGCTCAAAAGTCCCATTATTGGTAAGTAATGTTAATGTGCTATAATAGAAATTGCTTTAAATACATATTGAATTAAAATATAAAGATCATTGTTAAAGAATGCTAATTATGGTCTATTATGAGTCGTACTGGCACATCTGAACTCGTCTGTGAGAAAAAATTTTCTGCGTGTATTGTATGCAAAAGGTTGGCCACCCCTGGCTTAAGGCATGTCAAGTGTCACCACGCAAAACTCCCCATGGTCCCTAATTTCAAAAGACCAAAAATCAGTTAGATAGGAAAGTAGTCATAAATTGAACCCTCGAGCGTCGAAAGCCGATACTGATGCCTCTGAAAGAAGGGTGGATGATGAGGACTCCCGTTGATCCAGGAAATAAGGAGTCTAAGAACGACGGCTTCAATAGATTTTAAGATAGAATTCAAGGTTTGAGGAGCTATAGGGCGAAGTATGATAAGATCAGAGCGGCTTACCCTTTTTTCGGGATTGGTGGACAAATATCGCTTCAGCACTGAGAAAACGATGTATGGTAGGTTATTAAGACATAGAGAGGAAGATTTGAACGAAGATGCAGACGTCAGCTTTCGCAGAAACACACTCCTCAAAATACGGGGAAGAATGCCATCTGGGCTACTATCCTTCCTGGAGTTGATTTTACAACCCAGTATATATATATATATATATATATTATAATATTATATATATATAATATATATATATATATATATATATATATATATATATATATATCATATATATATATATATATATTAGTAAAATATATTATATATAATTATTGTATATATGATTAATATATTAATATATATATTATATTATATTATATATTAATATATATTATATATATATACATATATATATAGTATTATATATATATATATATATATATATATTATATATATATATTATATATTTAAAAAAAAATATCCGAAAAATTACAAAATAAATTTGGCCAATTTTCAGACGTCAATAAACTTTTCCAAAAGCTCAACTACTAAAAGTTTCTTTGCCCTAAAATGACGCCAATACAAACCGAACCAAGCTTTTTCATTTTGCCATTGAAACTCTGAAAAGGAAATTGGAATGATATGCTCTAATGGAAAGTGGAACATTATAATGTTCGCATTTTTCAATACAGATGAAAGGGAAGAAAGGGAAGAAAAGAGAAGGGAGAAAGGGAGAAAGGGAGATATTTGACACAAAGTAAATGAAACGTTAATTAATTGTCCAAATACTTGACAGGAAAGATATTATAATATATAATAAAGAGGTACAGACCTATTATATGCTTTATATGAGGTAGAGGTTGACAGATAAATGAATCATAATCATCATTATTCAAACAGACTTCAAACCAAAATAACAAGATTAACAGGCAAATTTTAAGTTTTCATAACAAGACTTACTACTAAGATAAATCACCATATAACTATGTGAATGTACCTGTTCGTGTAAGGACACACCTCAAACTGGAGAACCATCACGTCGCGTCTCATTGCGAATGATTCACTTTTTGAACATTCATCAAGGATGATGTACGAAAAACCATCGTAGATAAGGTCTGCTTTAAAAAAAAACAACAAAAAAAACAAAAAACAAAATAATTTTATAGCTCAAAATTTGTTACTGAATGTGCGTTTTACCTAAACCTTTTTAGCTTTCTGCAATTGCCTATGAAATATTT
>JABUQX010065228.1:0-12500 GCA_015478945.1 Trachelipus rathkii
GAAGACTATTTCTAAATATATTTTCATAGCAAATTAAGTTGCCTTAGGAAGAAATGAACCGTGTTGACAAAGGGAATTCCCAAAGACCATTGGAAGATAGGCAGAAGCGAAAAGACCACAAGTACCGCAAAAAAATGATCTATATCATTCTTACCTAAAAAAAAAAAAAAAACAAACATCCTCTTCTACTCTAATCTTCCTCTCTCTCACTACTTCCCTCACTCCTCTTCCACTAATATTTTAAATATATTTTATATTGTAATATATAATTTATAACAATAAATTAATTTAAATATTCATATTCTATATCAACAATCCTATTGCCTATGCATTTTAATTTGGAGGTAGGTACGGCTTTAGCCCTTAATAGCTCCAAAGACGAGCGCCATCGAATTGCAAAATAAATATTAATAATTTTTATAACTGTTTGTGATTTTATTTAAAAAATATATCCATTTCCCTGGGGCTTATTAACAAAGTTATAGCTACTAGCTTTTTATGTTAACAGGATTACAATTATTACAGAAGCATTCTTAACTAGCTACAAATAATAAAGAATAATAAATATATAGAACGAAGAGACCTCAATAACAGCCGAAAGTTAAAAATTAAAAAAAACGCTATTACTCAAACATGACATAAATAAAATACTACATCCTTTAAGATAGATATCATCTATACTCAAAATTCTAGAGATTCTAAAATTGTGATGCAAAAAACATTAAGCTTATTCACATAGTATCTAGAGGAGAGACTAGTTTCCTTTTTTTGGGTATATTTATTGAGTGTTTTAACATTCCTACCTAATGCTACACTAGAATAAATAGCTCTCTCTGACTAAGTTAATGAAGGAGGTGCTGATAATTATTTTGACCTGTACAAGCACAAGATATAATAATGAAAACTTGGTACCCATATTTTCATGCCACACGCAATGATTAAGGAATTCTCTTCTGTAGCAGGGCATCTCATGTTTTCCGAGTTATAGAGCCTCATTCCTCTTTCACACGACTGCACAATTTGAATTATCTTTTGCTCTGATGGCACTGTCTCTTCAGTATTTTACCGATGAGGTTCCCTTGGTTGTGATTCCTTTGAAGGTGAGAGGAGATGTCAAGCAATTTCGGCCATGAACTATTTCAAAGTCTAGCAAATCCAAATCCTCATCCTTCAGTAGGTTTATTTTGCTGAAAAGCCACCTATCGTCACTATCAGTGCTGTTTGCCAGGGGTTGCAGATAAGGTTGCTTCCACTTCTCTAACTTCTTTTTTTTTTTTTTTTTTTTTGAAATGCATATCAAGCTCCTCCAGTTATTGCTATTTTTATGGCATTCTAGAAGTTGGTTCACCGTCGGAGGTGCCATTCTTTTGGGTTTTCAGATAGCTTAAGGAAATCCTCTCTTTATTAGAACCTTTTATTTATTTTATTTTTTTTACAAGTTGTCACGCCAGCTCACGGGGCAGAAAACCCCTATTCAAGGAAGGGGCGTTAAACGCCTCAAAAAATCATCTAACGCAAATTACGCTATGAGCACAGACGCAGGCTTAATAAGTGAAGGAAATAAATTGAGTAGGAAACACAGATGATTGAAGAGAATTCTCAAACAGAACAGATAGGTGGCAGGGAAAGAAAGAAGCTATCCGCCATGCGAACCAGTCTGTAGTTAACTTAACATCAACACAAAACTCATGTTGAAGACACAGCCACCCCTTGCTTATTCGAGGCGTCAGTAAAGGGTAAAGGTGATAGGTGTATAGCGCGAATGATGGATAGTTCACATCGAGCATCTTGCCTCTACAGTACCTATAGAAATGATATAAAGCACCACATCGCCGCCGCCAATATAATGGGATCAATGGAACTAGAAAGTCAGGACAGTTCTATAAGTCTTTTGGCCTTTGACTCGACCCTATCAAAAGCCGAGTGAAACCAGAGCACAACCAGTGCCCCCAGATTATGAGAGCAGTACTCCATACAAAGGGCGGATAAAAAAGGAAGGAAAAAAAAGTCTCGCAGTTCAAAACAGAAACTCCCAGTTTCTTTGAGGCCCGCCCTAGGCAACCACTGTGATTTGAGGTTTTCCAAAACATTTTTTTGTTTATGTTAAGGCCAAGGATGTTTTATATTTTGTCAACAGGAGAAGAACGAGAGAAGAAACCGTCGAAAGAGATTAGAAAAGTTAAGTGTCTTAGGGAGAGAGATTTGTAGAAGTTGGGGTTTTTAAAGAATTTAAAATTTCAAAAAGCTTGAGACGACCCAACCGTAGATTCTATTCAGATCACAGAGAATAGGAATCGGAAAGATTTAACGAGCAGGCATTCTAGAAGTTTAAAAGAGGGAGCAGAGTTGAACGGAGTTGAAGAATGAAGGGTCAAGCATCGACATATGAGTTGAAAAGAGTTAGAATGTGCAGGTGAGAAGATCATGATGAAAAGCAGAGGAATAAGTAGGAGATAAAACAGAACTGTGAGAACACCACTATTGACAGAAAAAAGAAGTTGCCCCATCAACAACAGCCGACATTGCAGCGATTTGAAAGAAAAGCTAGATACATAAGTAAGCAAAAGAGAATGAGGGGAAACCCAAAGAGGGGGAGCTTGTTGATAGCAGTGTTTACGCGTGCCATATACGGTCAAAAGCCTTCATTATGTCAAGCACCACCACACAAGTCTTTCCGTAGTTCCATAAGGGGGGAAAACCATAAATCAGTTTAATGATAGGAAAGTATATCCGCCAGTTAGATCTCGAGCACACCGAAAGGCCGTTACTGTTATTTCAGAAAGAAATTGAAGAGAATTCCAGATTATTCTTAAGATAGTGAGAGTTTGAGAACGGGTATTTTCAAAGATCTTAGAAAGAATACAAGTAGAGCTATAGGGCGATAGTTAGAAGAATCAGTGACTTCTTTATTTTTTTCGGAGTAGGTTGGACATATGCGCGCTTCTAACACTTAGGGAAAGTGCTAGTATTAAGCATAGAGAATATAGTTGAATGAGGGTTCGGGGTCAGCACGGTAAGCACACTTCCTATCAAAAACTCGGAGATTGGAAATGCCATCCGGCAGCCGTCCTTGCTTTAACGCTTCATAGATTTTCAGAGTATGCACCCGATCAAATGATAATGACAGGTAAAGGCTTAGGACACCTGAGATGGAGGAGAAGGAGAGGGAGAGGAACCAGAATCTGTACCAGGGTGAATTAAGAGGAAAATAGCTGGAGGCCAAAAGATGATTGCGCCTTCCAGCTGGAGTATTAACAAACCAGAATTCATCAAAGCGAATTAAGAGGAGGGAAAGCATGATTTACAGGAAGTTGTTAGAGATGTTTTTGGCAAGAGAGCAGAAAGATTTTTTTCAGTAGGAAGAACCAAGGAGGTCGGCGCATTTTCCGTTTAATGAAAGACCGCTTTGCTCGGTCGAAGAGTATTAAAAAAAAAAAAACGATTTCTAGCTGAATGAAAATTGGCAAAGTGTTATAAGAGGAAACGAGAAATTTTTCCACACACGATAAGTATTGTCTCTAGCCTGAATGGACAGGTAACAAGCACGAATCGAAACCTATGGATTTTGAGGAGAAAAAGATTTAGTCCAAGAAGGAGTGAACCTGCTCATGCCCTTAAAAATTAATCAATTTACAGATTCCCAACTTTATCGGAGGAATCTGAAGCGATATTAAAGAGCAAGCAGTCACTTCAATTTATAGTTAGCGTAGAGCAACCGGCAATGTCCACCCCTAATCGGTCACCCGATCAATAAGTGCCTATGTAACAACCGCACTGGGGCAGGATGGAGATGTGGAGAGAAAGTAATTCAATTAAGTGATATTAAGGTTGTGGTCAGATTACCGATAGGAGCGAAGGTCGTGTATTTATAGAGAGAAGACTAGTGGTGAAACATATAGTCAAGTGTTATCAAGAATCGGTTGGGACGATCCGGAAATGTGTTGTAGGTTATTTAAATCAGTTGCTCCAGATCGTTGTGATAATATGAGATGATTACGGCTTCCTCCCGAACTAGAATACAGTACGAGGAGGAAACCCAACAATTCAGTTTTGATGTTACCATTGTGAAATCCCCTTAAATGGAGGCCCCTTTCTAGTATTTTGATGTAAGTAAGATATAAAGTTCTCGTGAGAAGTAGCGAAGGTAATCAAAAACAGGCATGAACATCTGTTCTGTTAAGAGAACATTAGCAGAAGCATAAGAATATTGTAGTAGAAGTGAAGAAATTTTAAGCCACAGAAAACATCGAAGTAATAGGAGATTCCGAGATTCTCGAAGGACTTTGTATATTAGGAATGTTTTATATTTTACAAAAGGTACAATACTCCACCCTTCAAACGGAAATTATCAACCTAAATATAATTTATAGTGGACTACCTATTTATTATTAAACCGATGTTTGGAACGGAAATTGAAATTCTTAGCCAAATCTGAGGTAGTCAGACAAGAGCATAAAATGTAGGTTAGAGTTATAGAGGGAGTATTCCATGGATGCAGAGTAAGAGTGCAAGCCATTGATGTTGATCAAAGTCAAAAGAAAGACCACGCCTGCTGCAAATTTGCTTAATAGCACGCACACGCACACGCAATCACCAAAAAAAAGGAAAAAAAAGAAAAAAGAAGACAAAAAAAAAAAGGTGTATCGGTAGCGGAAAAATTTTCGTTCTCCTCTAAAACCTAAATTTTTAAACGATAAAACCAAAGTATTTACAGCAAATATTATAAAATATGAATAAAACGGAAAGTTTAAAAACACTCACGCACTAACACGCTCTCACGAAATTGCGTACAAAAAAAAATACTATTGATCAGCTTTAAAAAAGATAGCCAATAAAAATCTGTATAAATTATACTAATGGCTGTCCAAATAGGTAATTTTACGCTAAAGACCAAGTTGGAGAAACGCGCCTCAAAAATCTAGTTAAAAAGGAAATCGAGGAAAAAATAAACAACTTAGTACTAGGCCTACTCTATATTTCAACTAAATTATTATTAAACGAATCTAAAAGTTTCTCATAGTTTTTCATCCACCCAAAAAGTAAAAGTATCGGCTAAGTATCGGCCATTTTACCGATACCGATACCAATAAAAATGGCCGATACTACCAATACCGATACTATCATCGGTAAATATCCTCTCAATAATTATATATATAATATATATATATATAATTAATATATATATATATAAATATATACTATAATATATATATATAATATATAATAAACCTTGATTTAACAATATATTTCTAATTATATTGTTATTATATATACTATATATATATACCTTCAAAAATACAATTATGAGACAAATAAATAATAAACTTACTTTTGTCCAAAACGAAGTTCAGCAAAATATTGTTGATCTATTCATTCGCTTAGAACTTATTGAACGCATAAAAAAACTAATTATCAATATTCATTATTCATTTATAATATATGTTAAAAGTCATTTGATTTTTAAAAGGGGCCCTAATACCGATCTTCTTTTACCTATATATAAAAAAAGAATTTAATAAAAAACTTTAAATGTAACCAAAGTCCATAGTATTTTAGAATTTAAATACTTGCAGCAACAACTTTTTTTACTTATTTTTAACTTTGAATACATTTAATAACTTCTACTCATTTCATTATTTTCTCTTACTAATGTCTCTCATATTTATTTTAGTAAAAAGGTCCATCGTAAATTAAATCACTTTTTAAATGCAATAACGTGGGTAAATAAAAAAATAAAAATTATTATATTTCATATCAAAAATGAAAAATAAAAACTAAATTCCTAATTCACCAACATATCTTTTCTTCGCGTAGAGATTGATTTCCAGCAACATCCCCCAGCATAATTGACACCATCATTGACTTTTGCGAATAGCTTCCTGACACAAAACTGCAATTCCAACATAATCAATTCTACCTAGGGGACCATTACTATTTTCTTCTCCCTCTATTTACTTTTTTATATCCCTATCCTTCCCTCGATCTCCAGATTTTATATTATTTTACTTTTTCCTCTTCGGTTAAATCCCTGTCTCCAGTCCCAAGGATTTGATCTCTCCATGCATATCCATATTCCTCTTTGTTCTTCAACTTGTACCATCCTCCCAACTTTAGTAATTGATAAACGATTGGCTAACATTTTACTCTATTCCTTTTCAGGCATATCTAATTTTTAACTCCTAGTATTGATTTGACAAACCGTGTAAATTTAATTCCACGAAGTCGAAATTTGTCCATATTCATGTTTTAACAATCATCTCTACTTTAAAAATCTTCTCTATGCTGTCATCACATTTAATTCTATCCCAATAAGGGAATATTTTTTTACCTCCATATTCGTCTTAGAATTCCATATTGCTCATCAATCTACTTCTACTCCCATAAAACGTTAATTCAGATCAGCTAAAGTTAGTGGATTCCTACAACTCTTTTTGGCTTATATTTCGACTTACCACACAATGCTTTGTCGTCTTCCTTCCATATTACTATCTCACTTATAATAATAACTACATGTAACCAATTTTGAGGTATCTTACCTTCATCAATATTTCCAAAAGATTGCTCAGGATATAAATCCTCTCTAGAATAAACTAATTTTGCACCTTTATATAAATTGCTCTATTACAACTCAGTTATTTATCCTTTATAGAATTCCCTTTTATCTCACTACTTTATTTATCCCTCCTCAACTCCAATAGACTCCATTACGCACATTTATCTATCTATTCTCTACCTTAGTTCCGTTAACTTGACAGAGACCAGGAAATCTCAACGGTCAGGCCTAGTATGCTGTGCCTAGCCCTCAACTTTCATAGTCTAATATCACCAAGACGATTACCGACCGCTCTGCTTCTTCCCCTTCCTAAACTCTTTCATCCAGATATCTTCTTTTTTTCCATGTCGATTTTCGTCCAATTTCTCTTTGTATACTATTTATTCTGATTCCAATTATATCCCCATATAGTCATTCATGTTTAATATTCGCTTAAGAAGTGTATTAAACACTAATCATATTGAAAATCCTTCTCTTCATTATACTACCAACCTTATAATGTATTTATTAATCTTTCCAATTTACTATCTCTTGTGGGAACCTCTTTATTCACCTCCATAGACCTCATTGGTCACTCAAATCCTGGTGCAATTTCCCATTATTCCATATCATTTTACCTTTTTCCTTCCCAGAAAAAAAATTTTTTTTTCACTTTACTTTTTTTTCTCCTCCTGTTTCTTTTATTATTTCACTCATACGTCATACCAACTCTTGCAGGCATCATTCTCTAGATCCAATATATACTGCTCTTCTCACGTAGTTGTGCCAAAAATTCCGTCCTAATCGTTAAATTCTTTTCAAGTTCAGGGGGTTACCTCAATATACATCTCTTTGTTAAAGTTTTTTCCTGAAGATATGCGTTTAAACATCTAACAGTATTTATTCTTCCAATTTGTCTAATTCATTGTATCTCATTATTGTCAGAGCAATGTTTTTATATGTGTACCTTCAGGTGATGAAAAGTTAAGAGATTCTTTAACAAGTGCTAACCAACTGTTCATTATAGTTCAGAATGATTTTTCCTTTTTATGACAGTCCAACATGCTATAGCAACAAGACTGGAGAGCTCTACTTAAATATTATCCCCCCTTCTTGTTTCTTTACCCTCTCATCTTATTTTATCCTCCTCCTCATATTCTGCCACCAACTCTAAATTGTCAATATTCAGCAAATCTATATATCCTGATTGATACTATTTAAAATTAAGCTTTCGTAAAAAAATATCTTTTATTATTTACCTATTTCACTACTTTATAAAGTAAATTTTTCTTCACGCTTACCTGTCACATGTTGTATCCGAAAATAATTCTTCTTTATAATCATTATGTCTATTTCTTCTTGCATTCTTGGTTACATTTTGCTTTATCTGAATTTCACTAGTATTTTCTTTCACATCATAATCTTTTATATTTATCCATTCTTTTTGCTTATTATTTTAAAATATAATATAAGTATATTTAACAATCAAATTACAGTTATGCTAATAAGAAATGCAGATATTTTCTTATAATTATTTTTCAACTATAAATAGTATAAAAATCGTATAGTATTATTACAATGCTAATTCTTTACAATATAGTATTAAAATAATGGGTGTTGAAATCGAACAAATACCGTCTAGCTCATTGTATTGCAAATTACTTTACTCTATATATTGTGCTAATCAATAAATGCCAAAATCAGATCTTTTCAATTATGTGTGTGAATGAATAATTTGCTGCACGGCACCGCTCGCGCGCATGGCGCATTTGGAGCGAGCGGTCTGCCATGCATGCACGGCAGCCATGCTGTGCATCAACCCTGTGGTATTCTTTAGTTTAAGTGTTCGTTTAACTCAATAAATAAATAATGAAAAAAATAATTTAACTACATGTTAAAATAATTTTGAAAAAGAAAATCTCATTTACTGTAAGACAGATAATAAAAAGTACACGAAATCAACGTTATGAATTTCACAAATTTTAGTTTAAAATAAAAAAATCTCTATTTCTGATTTTTTCCTTGCATCATATAATGTATTTCTTAGTTTTACTATACTAACATATTATATATATAAACTTTTGAATTTCTTATTCTTTATTATATAATAAGGAGAAATGTTGAAATTATATATATATATATATACATTTATAAATATATAAATTATATATATAATATATAATGCCAAGATATTGTAATTTCATAAAAAAAAATATTTCTATAGATTTTAAAATTGTAAAAATGAATGAAAAAGACACAACACTTTGACTCTTGCATCTTCACACATAATTAACAAGACCCGAAATATCGAATTCTAACATGTTTAGGTCGTAACAGAGCCTACTAAATTAGCTGTAAATATCGGTACTAGCTATTTACATCACGAATTTTTCTCATTAAATTCCTGAAATTAATGATTATTTAAAATCTATGTATATAACTTTATTTTTTTGTTTGTTTGTTCTTACCCCAATCCATTATATTAAATTCATTCCTAAACTATAAAGAAGAAGGCCCCCTAAAAAGTCACGAATGACGATTTACGATCTTATATAAAAGTATCATTTTGCATTATAGAATATTACTTTATATAATAATAAAAAAAATATACATATAATAAAACAAATAATATATTTACATATATATATAATATTAGTTATAATTTAATATAAATTATTACCATATATAAAACTATATATAAATAACATATATAAATATAATATATAATATTAATTATTATATATATATATAAGATTATATATATAATAATATTAAAAATATAATATATATTATATATATAAATTACTATCACTATCTGCTAAAGTATTATATAAAATATATATAATATACAAAATAGATATATATTTATAATAAATGTATATTAATAGTTCATATCACTAATTTCTATATAAAATATAATTTATTGATATATTATAACATATATATATGTTAAATAAAGAGATATAATATATGTAATATATATATTTAATATAATAATATATATATATATATATCATTCATTATATATATTATATAGGTAGATATATATGGTAATATAATGATATAAATATAATATATTATTCATATATTATTATATATATATATATATATATATAATATATATAATTTAATAGTTAAATATATAATTATATATAATATAGTATATATATTATATTCTAAATTATTAGCGAATTTAGGGCTTTCTTGCTTTTATATTTAGGAAATAAATTATAATATTAAATTGATTGGTAAAACAAAACAAAACCAAAAAAAATAAAGTTAATATAGCATTTAGGAGACTTTTAAATAATCTATTAGATTTCAGGAATTTTAATTGATAGTAAAAAATTCGTGATGTAATAGTAGTATACGATATTTACACTAATTTAGTACTTCTTGTTAAGGACTACAACATGTTAATGAATTCGTAATATTTTCGGGTCTTGTTAATTATGTGTGAAAGAATGCAACAGAAGTCAAAGTGTTTTGAACAATTTACGCTTTTGAGAAATATATATATTAATTATATATAATATATATTATATATTAATATATAATTATATATTAATAATATATATATATATATATATATATATATATATATTTTTTTATATATTTACTTTTATATATAATATATATATATATATATTATAGATATAATATATATGTTAGTAAAATTGGATAAAACTAAGAAATACATTATATGATCCAAGGGAAAAATAATAAGAGATATTATTTATTTAAAACTATAATTGTGAAATTCATACGTATTTGATTTCGTGTACTGTTTTATTATCTGTTCTTACAGTAAATGAGAATTTTCTTTTTCAAAAAATTATTTTAACCATGTAGTTAAATTATTTTTTAATCATTAATTTATTTATTTGAGTTAAACGAAACTTAAGACTAATAGAATACCACAGCGGGTGGAATGCACATGACTGTGAAGCTTGACCATGCATGCATTGAGTGTAAGACGCGCTTTCAGCTTTCCAAATGGCGCCTTATAAATGTCACGGCGTGAGCAAGTGTGCCGTGAACAGCAAATTATTCTTTCAACACATCATTAAATTTGATAAATGTTTCATGTAATTGCATTTATTGATTAGCCTATTACGTAGATTGATTATCATCAAACGAGCTGACGGTATTTGCTTCGATTTTCAACACCTATTTTTAATACAAATATGATAAAAGATTTAGCATTATGTATATAATACTATACCATTTTTATACTTATTTATAGTTAAAAAAATTTATTAAGAAAAATTTATCTGGCATTTCTTATTAGCATAACTGTAAATTGATTGTTAAAATGTACTTATCTTTTATTTTTAAATTAATAAGCCTTAAAATAATAGTAGATCTTTTAAATCGTGTAAAAATAGTTTAACACATAGTATATTTTTCGAAAAATTTTCTTTATAGTGTTAGAAGTCATTGAAATAGGTAAATAATTTAGTATGTATGTCCCGACAATGGGAAATATGTCCCAGGGTATATAAATAAGTAATAAGACTATGAGTTTTACAGTTAACTGATTAAAGAACACTTCATAAAGTAGAATGAAGATAATATATAGTACCCTTTGGTTACGTAAGCAATGTTTCCAAATCCTCATGTTAAGGACAGATTCCAAAACTTTAGAAAGAACTGAGGGTAAAATGATAGTTTGATGGTTGAGAGGGGGGTTCCCTTTTTGCGGCACAGGCTGAATGAACTCACGTTTTCAGCAGGAATGGAAGGACGAAGATGAAATATAGATAAAGGATGGTTGAAGTTGTAAGACAGAGAAGGGAAGGACGAAGTAGAAAGACAGAGAAGAAATAGCTTACCAAGTCAGGGCGCAAGCTTGGAAGCAAAAGTTTTGAAAACCACAGGAGGAAGACCATCGGGACCATAAGCCTCCTTCGTGTTAAACTCAGAGAGAGCTGAAATAAAGTCTTTAGAAGAAATTGCAATATTAGGAATAAATGAGTTGGTGGAGCGGAGAAGGATGAATAGCATCGAAATCGTCTAAGGTGGAATTAGATTCAAATGCATGAGTGAAGAGTTCCTCTTCATCAAAAAGTAAAATGCCTGTTATGCCGTCGCAAGATTCTAGAGGAAGGAAAGAGGAAGAAGCAATGTTAGAGTTTGCATTTTTTTCTCTTCAAAATGCCAGAAAGGACGTGCGAAAGAAAAACCAGAAAGATTATTGCATTTTCTGTTGGTAATAGTTTTTAATGTAACTGAGAATAGATTCTGGGAGACCCCGGCATGAAATATAAGTTGTGTGCATTTCTGGAGTTTGAGGATGACGGTAATCCTTGAAGGCAGCGCCCCCTGTGGCGAATAACACAAGAACAAGTAGAGTTAAACCAAGGTTTGCTAGTTTTAGTTGAAGGAGAAGAATATGAAATGTACACCTCGGAGGGACCCTTCCCACTAAATCAATAGTTGTTACATGGTAAATCAAAGAAGTACTACCTCAAGTCCGACCGGTTAGCAGCATCGTAGTGCCGAAAACGTTTCCTCGCCGTGGCGGTGGTCTTTCCTGCAAAAGATTTGAAAGGTAGAAGAGGAGACAGAGATAAAATGGTGGTTGGAGGAAACTTGAGGAGGAAATAGTTGAACAGAATAAGGAGAGGGATTGGAAGTTAAGAAAAGGTCCAGAATGATGAGTTCATTTCCAAAATGATCAGAGAAACAAATATGGATCCGCTCCATATGCTTGAAGTCATTCTGGATAGAGAAATGGCAGGCAAGTTCAACAACTGTATCTGGAGAATTAGAGGAAAGCCATTGGCTGTGGTGAACACTGAAATCAGTAAGAGTGAGAATTTCAGAGAAAGAAGAAGAGAGAATGTGCTCTATTTTGGAATTCAGATAGTCGAAGAATTTAAGATAGCCAGTTCAGTTAGGAGACTGATATGCAGAGCAGATGAAATTAGTAGTAGATTGAAGAAGGAACATAGTAGGGTTTGCC
>JABUQX010065228.1:15000-26542 GCA_015478945.1 Trachelipus rathkii
TATAATATATATATATTATATAGTATGAGTATATATATAATATATATATATATATATATATATATATATATATATATATATAATATACTATCAGTTATTTATAACTTAATGTCTAAAAATTATCTATTTAAACTGAGAAATGATTTTATCTATATATATATTTAGTGAATTAATATTCCAATTTAAAACTACTGTACATAAAATGCTCAATCTCACAATATTTTGAACCAAAGTCTACAATCATTTGTATAATATTAAAATAGGCTGATTGGAAATAGTTAAAAACGTATATAGTGAGTGAAAAAGAAATCTATTTAATCTTATATTATATGCAAAAGACTAAAGTATTTCTCATCTCTCATATAAATCCATTATCTATACAATATAGATTTTATAAATTATAATTATGTTAATAATATATTATGTCTAATATGGTATATAAACAAATATAAATATTATATGTATCCTCAATACTATTAATATAATATAATCAAGACATTGATATGAGCTACGCTATTACTACCTGTAAGAATAAG
Source organism: Trachelipus rathkii (assembly GCA_015478945.1). NCBI lineage: Eukaryota > Metazoa > Arthropoda > Malacostraca > Isopoda > Trachelipodidae > Trachelipus > Trachelipus rathkii. The sequence continues at coordinate 15,537 of JABUQX010065228.1, forward strand.
TTAAGCATGCTAAGCCATTAAAGTGACATAATTAGTCGACATATTACTCACAAATCCTCTGCATCTTGCAGTACCAGGCAAGTGTCAACGTGTTAGCTTAAAAACTCAATTTAGATTAAGATACGACGAAAAGATTTCCACAAGTTGCTATTATTTATATTTATTCATGTTAATTTTTAATATGTTAATATTAATTTTTTTTAATAATATTATTTAAGGGGCTCGAGCCGACGGGAGACAGAGGGGGGGACGAAATCCCCCTTCGTCCCCCGGCTGAGCCGAGAGACCGTCATGACTTATCCAACTTTTAGCTATTTATATCTTGGGTATATATTCCTATTAGTTAAAATAATATAAAAAATTCAAAACTAATTATAGTGAAAAATACAAACTATATGCCTATGAAATAAATCGAAATAAAAAATTACTATATTACATTGTTCGTTTTAATTATATAAACGTATAAATCGATACATAAACTTACTTATCTCTCCATTCGAGGACAAGTTCGTATTATATATAAATAATATATATATATATACTAAATATTTAAATATATATATATATATAAGAATATTATTATATAATATTTAGTATTTTCAATTATAAGTAGGAATATATAATATTATATATTAATAAAAATATTTATATATTAAGTCAAGATATATAATATATAGTTAATTAATAATATAATTATTAATTATATATATAATAATATTAATATAATAAGTCTTATAATATAATAATAATCATCAAATATTATTCATCCATACCCGGCTTTACTATCTCCCTAGGAACTGAGCGTAGCTAAAGAGGCTATACATTCATCTTAGGAATACATGAATAAGATAGTGAGGAAGAACTTGAGGAACTGGTCAATGTGATAAAAATTCCTGTCCATTTACACTGAGCTCAATTATATTACCTTTTAAATGTTATACTATTAAATGGTTATATATATAAATACGTTTGATATAGTATATATAGTAGGTTTAGTATATATATTATATACGTCTACACTAGAACACTGCGCGTAAGTCGAGATTATAGAGACATTCAATCACATGAGAGACTTCTTATATAACCCCGCGGCTACTCGATGCGCTGTGACATTACATATACATTGATATACTTATAAACATCTCTTAATAGTATTAAGGTATGACGTGTCTATCCACTTGTCAGCTACCATAGGATAATATTAGATACCTGAGGTGAGGTGAGTAGTAAATAATAGGTAGGGTAGTATTATGGGATCACACAACCATAACCTACCCTTCCAAATTACTATACCCCCACCATATCTTAATACTGAGTAGAATAAGACTCAAATATAAGATTTATAATGACGCCACCTTTCGATTAGAGGATCTCCTCTGTATCAAACTATATACATATATAATTTCCATTCTCCTTCCATAGGCATTCCTATTATCTATGAGACTCAATCCGAACATTACGTATTTCTATCCACTACTTCTTTCCAGTAACCAAGTTTTGTTTTTTATCACTAAACGTACGACGAACAATTTTAGATACATACGCTTTACCAACCAACTATCATACTCCATCCTTTCCACATGACAACCATCTAAATGTTAACTTATTCATTATATTACTATCTTCATTACTCCTTCTTAACACTACACAACACTCTAATGAGTTCATCTTTCAATATTATCAATTCTTCTCACACCAACACACCATAAATCAATAATTTACCATATTAACACTTCTTCAGTATGCTATATCATCAGTATCTTCCAATATAATTTTACTAGTAACCTTACAAAACTACCAATACTAGAACCTTTCATACTAAATATATAGAACCTTAGACTATACTACTATCTATGACTTATATCTCGTATACTATTTACACTCCTAGATTATTGCCAGCAACTAAACGATATCATTTATACAACCAGATCATATCACTGTGTCAATGTTGAAGTACATATAATCATTCATTAATTATAAATTCTTTAACAATTGTATCATTACTTTAATTATTTTATTATTACAATATCTATTATAATATAAGTATAATATATATATGATGTATAGTAGTGGGATAGTTATATATAAGTATATAGTATATATATAATATATATTATATATATAGTATATAATATATATAATATAAGTATATATATATATAAATATATATATATATATAATCTGTTAAATTTTCTGCAATTGAAGTGCTTTAAATGAAAGAATATACAGCTAATACAAGATTATATTTATCACTGGATTTTTAATAAAATAAAATAACGGTATTTTAAGCATTTCAACTTCGTGAAAAGCCTGTTACCACACGAAACATGATTGTAAGGCTCCGGTACTATTTCAGTAAAATAGGTTACGTCACAAGAATCGACACTCGATATTTTGAATCAGTTTGGCTTAGGAGAATTCTATTTATTAAAAAAATTTACATCGCAGGACAATGAAACGGAAAGATACTCTGTAGTAAATGTTGTTAATTATTTGTGAATTCGTTCCGCGTATATCGGAAGGGGGGGACTATTATAGTACTGTTCTGTCGTATAATCTTAACATTTTCTAGCTAGTTCTCCTGACATGCGTACGAAGGTTTCGAGGCTTGATCTAATTCATTATTTTATTATGTCATTCGTTAATAAGTCAATAAGGTGAACGGTGTTATCGTGACGTACATGTTATCTGTCACGTTCATCGATAGCGTGTGTAATGCTAAAATAGTGTTTTAATAATTTAAATAAAGTGCTTAAATAAAATGGAAACAAAGTGTTTCCGAATAAATATAATTATTCAATATAGCTGTAACATCTATTATAAAGATAAGGTGATTGTGCGTTTAGAAAGCAAGTCTTACTTTCTACTTTCTTAAAGTCTCTCCTTATATAATTATCCAGTGAAGAATTTTACGCGTAATATCTCGTATTCCTGACTTGAGAATTTTTCTGTTTTTTATTTCATCTATTTGACTTTATTGTTTTTATATTTCCTATCTCTACTGTTAATCCTAAATTTTAGACCATCTGAATTCCAAAATAAAGTTCAATCTTTCTTCTACTCTTTTATGTGCATTCACTATTCTGAGTAATTTTAGCGTCTAACAATTTTCCTCTAGTTTTCAAGTTAAAGCCTGTGAACTTACCAACAATTCGTAGCATCGTTGAATTCTTAGTACTGTCTCATACACATGTGACTGATCAACAATATACCAAACCTATTTTAAACAAAAACATCTGAGTGAAGACGATTTTCTTCTTGTGAGAATGCAAACTGGAAAGATTTTCAATAATAATTATTATATCAAAATTTAAATTACGCCAGGGCTCGAACCATTGACAGTAGCGTCCAAGTTAGACAACAAGCAGGACGTCTACCTTTGGTCCAATCTTGTCTCCCCAAAAAGAAGTTTTGCAATAATTAAGATGATAAAATTCACCCGCGCCAGACATCTGAACCATCAGACCAGCAGCGTCACGTAGACAAGAAGCAGGACCTTACCTAATGGTCCAATCTGTCTCCAGAAGGAAGATCTCGGAATATGTTGTTAAATCCCCTGCTTCGATTTCACTGCTTAGAAACTGGGTCCTTATTTAAACCCATAGAAGGGTGCTTGGAACCCCTACTGGAAAACATGGTATCCCATTGGGGTGTTCCTTGAGTTACAAGTTGCCATGGTACAATCCTCCCTAAATATTGTCTAACGCGACGTCGTTTTCGTAATTCGAAGCCTTAGCAGCTAATTTTTTTCTACAAAGTTTATTAGTCAAAATTTGTCACATACTTTTGTTTTACCCATGTGGGTGGCTTTGAATTTAATTTGCAGTCCATGTAAACACAGAGCACCCCATATGAATTTCATGTGCCCCGTAGAAGTTGCAATCATCTTTATATGCATTAATAAAAAACGATTTCAACAAGATACATGCACAAAGAACTTTAAAATGAAGCCGCAACAGGCCCAGCAGTACACGTAGTAGTAATAGACTTCCTTTGCACTTGCTGCATCATGGTAGTCGTCTTACTTCCATTGGAGGACGTTGAGACTGAGTACTCCCGTACCCCGGAGAGGGTCACTGTCCCAGGGACAGTATGCGTCTGAGTTAAATATATATCATATATATATAATAATATAATAATATTTAATATATATATATATATATAATAATATAATATAACTACAATACTGGCGGACATTGCCTTATTGAAAAGGGAGAACTCTTTAGGAAGTTGCTTTTATATAAGGTTAGATCAAATTAGCGATTAAAATATTGAGGCAATGGGTTTAAGACGTGGAGGGGGAGAGTTGTGGGAAGAGAATTGTTGGAAGTGCGGTGGTTGACCTCACCCTCAGTGAAGGATTCAAAGTCCAAACTTTTATTTAGTTAGGAAAAAGGCTGTTCTTATTGCTGTTTCTTTAATCTTCATTTATGTAAATAATAATAATAATGAATAATAAATATATATAATATAATCAATAAATCAATAATAAATACTAATAATAATAATTAATAATAAAAATAATCAATAATAAATAATAATTAAAAATACATAAATTATAATATACAAATTAAATTTTAGTTTTATTAATTACAAGCCATAATTAATTAATAAATTATATTATTATAATTTAATTTATAATTATATTTTAATATAATTATAATTCATAATTATAGGAATAATATATAATAATAATAATAATAATAATAATAATAATAATAATAATAATAATAATAATAATAATAATAATAATAATATAATAATAATATAAAGTAATAATACAAATATAAATTAATATAAGTAGCTAATAATATTTATAATAATATAATAATATAATAATAATTAATCAAATAATAATAATAATAATATCAATATAATAATTAATAATCAATAATAATCATTAATTAATAATATATAAAATTAATCACACCTAAATAGACTCAATAAAACTCAATCAACATAAAAACCAAATACCTGAATATACGTCATATGAAAAACATATAAACGATCCCATAAATCAACTCGTCATACACAAATCCCATATATAATAAATAATAATAAAATTGTTAACCGTCGGTTTGTTTATTTATGTGTTAGATGTTTATTCAACAAATATTTTAAATTAAGCTTTTATTTTATAATGAAAAATGCGTCATTGTTAAAAATGTTGTTTTATAGGAGTTTTTCTTCCTTGTTTAGGAAACAAGAAATAGTTTTGTTAAAAAATAAGTATGTAAAAAGAAAGGGTCTTGTGAGAAAATTAGTGTATTTGTAAAATTATTTTTATTTTTTAATACCAAAGCCATTTATAATATATATAAACTATGTAAAGTTCGTGATATATTTAATATTAATGATGGAAAACTAAAAAGTTAAGGAATCTTAAAAGTTAGCTCTAAAATTTCTTGTTTTTTCTTTTTATTTTATTATTTTTACGTTTAGTTCAAAACCACAGTCAGAATAAAGTTAATAAAACATTTCTAAAACCAAATAATCTTTAAAAAAATTAACTTTTTAAATGGGTTCTAATTTATTTAACAATATTTTAGACTTTTAAAGTGATATTAATTACTTAAAGTCATTATTAAAATAATATAGATGTTGTTTTATAACAACAAACCTCCAAATACATGTGTCATTTCACCATTCGCTTTGAAGGTTAAGAAGTATTCATTTTAATAAATTTAATAATATTAAATCGTTAGATTGTCCACATGAAGATCAACGCAAAAACAAAGCAGGTAGAATGTTCATCAAATTCCTAACGCAATAGTTTCGAATCAATCATTAAAGGATAGGGATGCTGAGTTGAGAATAGTAATTATTTATATGATTACCTGACACTTAGAAATTCAGTATAACTATACCATTACTGGATATTATTATCAAAGACTTTTTTTATCATGTCAGGATAAACGAATTTTGTTATTTATTTAGTACGGTTAGATTCTAAACTTTGTTGTCTTTCCAATTATTCGTTGGGATTATGATATTTAGACAGGTTATGTAATATATTTTTGGTTAATATACAAGTTATGTTAAAAATCGAACGTTACATTATATCGTTTCAGTAGATATTAGACAGGTAATATTATTTTTTTTTTTAATAATTACGATGTGAATTAAATTAACAATGATATATAGAAATGCTGAAAAAAGTGAAAATAGTTACGTTTTAAATAGTATAAGTAATAGAATTAACAATAGGAAGTAAAAATAATGTTTTAGTTATTTAGAAAGATGTTTGTTTTTGTTTTACATTATATCTGTGAAAGTGCATATTATTTGATTTTAATTAACAAACTTTTTAGTTACATATATACTGATTAGTATATAAAAAACTTATTTTTCTGTGTTATATTATCGAAATGTACTGAAAATATGAACTAATCAATAGAATAGCATCAAAGTCATGACAGGATCATGAAGTAGATGGGCGGCGGGAGAAGTGTTTATTTTTACTATTACTGATTTATGCCTTTAAATTGGTAAGTATACACTTTCCATATTTTTATTCAAAGAATTATTTCTATGTTATGTTTAGGATAAAACTATCTGTTATGTTTACAATTATTCGTCAGTATGTATAAAGACAGTATGATAAAATTTTTGTTAAATATTAATGTATCAATATTAAAATTAACTTAAATATTTATTACAATAAGTATATATTAAATTAATAAAAGTACTTCTAATAAACAATGCTAGTTACTTACTGGTGTTAAGTTTTGAACTTTGTAATGTTAAACTTTTATTGCGAGTTAAGTCCTATTTAAGGTTTGTTATACATTATTCTTCTTAGTTTTATGATCGCTTATGCTACCTTATTAATGTGAAAAATTGTAATCTCTTAAGAAGTAGGAGAGACATTCTAAGTTGGACTCGAGTGGCGATGTTGAACGTTCACTACCAATTGATCTTTCTCAACAATATGCCTGTCTCTGTTCATCATATTATTGACACTATCTGCTTCTAGGAGCATCGTGTGATAACAAATCGATCACACTCTTGATAGGAAAAAATAAATGCCAATTTTTCGACTCTCTATATGTAGTCACTCATAGTGATGGTTTGACTGGTCGGAAAACGACACAGAAACGATTGTTGTGTGAGCAAACTCCATATGTCACATTGACAGTGGAGACACCCAACCTTGTAGATCTATGATGTTTGATGCTTAGAAAACATTTCTGTTCTGAGTGACCACAAAACTTCATCATATCACATTCTCTCTTTCCTTCTTTCTTCTTCTCTTCTTTCTTCTTCTCTTCTTCTCTTCTTGCTTTCTGTCCTTCTTCTTCTTCTGTCCATATCTTTCTTCTGGGTCGGTTCATTCTTCTGTTTACTTACTCAATTCTGGCACACCCTCATTCCATTCTTTATCCTTTTTTCTTTCTCTCCCACTTCTAACTTTACTTCTTCTCATTCTTGCATATCTCTTAACTTCCATCCTGGCTTCTTCTTGGGTGTTCATCTTTTCCTGTCTTCTTCTTTTTTTTTTCTTATATATATTATTACCTACCCATATACCGTAAATATGACTAGGTATAACCTTATCCATATAAAATATCCAATTTTATATATATAGTTATAACGAAATTTCATAGCTAGTTTAATCCTTTCCCCTGCAAATAACACCAACTACTTTATATATATAATATTATAGATCAGCATTAATTGTCCCTTTTTTTATTATTTATTTATAATACTGACAGGACTATAACTAATAATATAATATAACTAATATTAGTTCATATTATTGAATACTTTATAAACTGTATATTCAATAAGTATATCAATAATTTTTTTTCATAGTATACTTGTACTTGTACTTTAACTTGTACTATTTCAATAAATAAGTATACTACTTATTATTATACTTATTTTTTTCTTGGTTATTGAATAAATTTGTATAAGGGTGAGGTTAATTCTAGTCTATACTAACTAACTTGCAATAATAAATATATTAAATATTTATATATTTATATATATTATATATATATATAATCTATATAATATATATTAATATATAATTTAATTATATATTATATATAATATTAAGTATACTATAAAATAATATATATTACCTTAAATGATAATGTAATATTATATTCGACTTATTTATATTATACTATATCGGCTCTATATACCCATAATGGAATTCCTCCGAAGGTTACTCATTTTTCCCTAACGTATTTGATATTATCTAATTTATTTCTTATCTATAGTGTACTCTAAAGTTAATTTGCCAATTTACGTGTATATAAGTTATATAGTATATACTATATATAATATATTATATATCATATTATATATATCATATATATATATATATATATATACTATATCATATATATATATAAATATATATACTATATCTGCCTCCTTATATATCCCTTATACTTATCATTGATTAAATAATAGAGGGTGAGTAACGATTCCGGACTGCGTAGTATGGCCTGGACTCGTAATTTGGGAGTCTTCTGTACAAACACGAGTTGTTGTAACATGCCGAAGATATGTCGGGCTATTGTATGTTCAGGATGGTTTATATGGATTAGGCTAAGGTCTACGTCGAGAAGAGGTGGGAGCAGTAGTATGCAATTATTCAGCTCACCGCCCCCGACAATCACCACAAAAACCGCCCTTATCGTTTTCAACTAATCATCATATAGTTCGGAAATAACTGGTTTCTTAACTAAAGAAGGAACACTACAATTTTTTCAGAACCCTTTTGTATATGACGATAATCTGAAGCAAGCATTATAGGGGACATTATTACACATTTTCCTTTTGAGTAAGTTTGAAACAACTCCCGGTTATTTTGTCTCGTTTTTATTTTTTACTATTTTTTTGCTGAGTCGAAATACTTTTGGCTTTCTGTAGCTACAAGAGTAAAGATGACTGGAATCTAGGTTGAATGAAAATGAGGTGCACAGAACTTAGTCGAATAAGTCGGCGTTCCATTATAGAAAGGATCCTGATTTTTATACTTTCATTTTTCATTTTGTATTTTGGTAAAAATCTAATACAACTAAAAAAAAAAAAAAAAAAAGAGATTAAACAATCTTTACATTGAAGGACAGGATCCAAATTGGGAAAGCGGGAGGAGAAGAATAAATATATTGGTATTTAGGTTTTAATGGAAGACTTCTCTTGCCAACCATAACTCTTCCACTCCACAGGGCACCGTAGTCCCACTCTTCGAGCCGACCCAGGGTGATTGAAAAACACATAACTTTTTTCAATTATTTATAATTTAGTTAATCAATAAAATTTATTTATGTCTTGCATTAACTAGGGAAGGCTCTATTGGCAGGTTGTAGAATACGATATATGTGTTTCGGTGGTAAAGGCTTCTGAATGGAACCCAAAAGTAATGGTATGACGATATGCTGAAGCGTGTGATAAGTTATAAAAATAAGTATAGACTACCTAAGTGATTAAATTGGTTTACAACCTTTTCACAATGTAAAAATTATTTAAATCAACTTTTTAGGCCAACCTGTGCGTGCCGACGTAATGAAGATTATGCTGGTGGGTTGATGGTGAGTTATGCTCCTCCATTGGTTTATTTACACTTTGTGGCTATAGATATTAGGGTAGTTATTGAATATAGATCAAATAAAAAGAGGCGAGGGTGGACAGGAGGAATGGCAATTTCAGAAGAATGATTAGTGAAGAATGGAAGTAGGTGAGTTCGGATGGGTTCCATACCTATTATTATAGGATGAAATTTTTGTGTTTTTAGTCGGCGAAACATCTGTATCAAAGTACAGTTTGAGAGATCTGGTACCGTATGAGGTCATATTGGTTGGGTGTGGTAAAAGGAAGGGTTTGAAAGTAAACGGTAGATGAAGAGGAAGGGTTGATGGGTGGAGTGAGTCCAGTCCTCGTGAAATAGGGAAGTTATTGTATTAGATGATTAAGCACAGCTGCGAAAAAAGTGGTCTGAGTTTTAACGAAAATATTTAGGATTATACTGTTGATAAAAGTGTATGGTGATGCAGTAGTGAATTGGAAAAGCACTGTGAATGCAAGGTAAAGGTGGCTGGTGCTAAATATTAAATATCCCTGGTGGATGTACAGGGAACTAGGCTTTGAGTGCGTCTATGGGTCTTAACATGAGGTTATGTTTGTTTATCCTGTGTTTATGTATACGAATTGAGAAGCTCGGTCTGGAATAAAGTGGTATAGATTCGATTAAGTTAAAACAATGTGTTCAGTAAGGACATCTTAGGGGAGCTGGTTACAGGTGTGGTGTAAGAAATGATAACATGAGGAATGAAACGTATTAGATTAGTGTGATGTGTGAAACGAAAGATGTGGGTAAATTGAGAGAATAAACGAACAGTCTTACGTTGAAGATGGATGATGTGGAAAGGATGGTATGATTAGTCGGTCTGGTAAGCGGAGTATGTAATTTCACTTCTTAACGGGTTGGATGAAATGGAGCAAATCGACCGCCGGCTGGTGAAGCCGAGAAAAGAAAAAAGTGTGATAGAAAGATGGTTATATTTGAAGCTTAGAAGAGATGAAATGTGAGTTTTGCAAGGAGAGAAAGGAAGTGAATGGTGGAGTATTGTGAGGCTGGTAATCGGGTTGTGGCACCACCCTGTGGCAAATGGTTGATGAAAAATCCCACTCTTGAATTGGGAATGCCATTGTGAGGGGTCTGTTGTAATCCCGTGATCATTTAGTCCATGGGTGGATTTTTTCTGACTGCGAACGAGTTTCCTCACCAAAAGTGTACCTCACTAATTGGTATAAAGGCTGGGGTTTCTTTTTTGACTTGTAACATATTCTTCTACTACTTTTCTGTTTCCGGTGGCTAGAGAAGACGCACCGTACTACCCCCAGTCTTGGGGAAAGATAATAAGGTGAATATATCATATATATATATATATATATTATATATTATAATTAATATATATATATATGATATATATAATATTATTATATATATATATATATTATATATATATATATATATATTATATATCTAG
>JABUQX010065229.1:0-27348 GCA_015478945.1 Trachelipus rathkii
GCCTACCTCAGGTATTGATGCCAAAGGGCGATATTAAGGTCAACTGGATTACACCACACCGCTCGCTACGTTCCCAGTGTTCTTTGCGGCGGAAATAGGCCCTAAATAAATGATGATGTAAAAGGTTCGAATAATCCATCACGGAAAATGGCACCTTTAAAAATTATAGTACAGAAAAGGAAAAAAAATGTAGATAGATACTTTAACCGTGAGGTAACATTCCGACGAAAAAAGGACCGGAAATACAAGGGAATTATTAATCTTTTTAAAATACACAAAATCTGTTGGCACAAGAGGAGCGAGCCGAGCACGTCGCTTGTTAATCTTTTAAAAATACACCTGAATCTGTTTGTAAATATAAACAAATTTATGTTTCTAATAAATATTTTTTCATAATCTCAATTATTCTAAATATTTTTTAACACATTTTTCGAATCTTGTGAATATCCTGATTACCTACACTCAGATTATTCAGTAGTGCTTAGGTAGCGCTCACACATCCTGTATTTGTTTTGAAAACCATGCATATAATAAAAATAATTTAATAATTTTCCCTAATTAGAATATATCATTCAAGATTTTTCTCTTTTTTCGTTTTATATGTCCGACAAGACATCTCTCGTAGACCCTAAAATGCAAGAAACCTTGAGGTTGATTCAAAGTACTGTGAAGGAATTTCAATATGAAGTGAATGCCACAGAAAATAATTTGAAGGAAAATTTTAACACACTCGTTTGTTCTTCTCATTCTTTAGTGGGGAAAAAAAATAATTCGAGCATAAATGAAGTAAATCACTTGAATTTAACCGGGCCTTTATTTTTTAATGAAGAGGCGATGAGAGTTATTTTTCGAGACAAAAAAATTACATTTCTAAATTTAGCAATGAAACATTTTAAAAATCTAAACGAAGGATATAAAAAAGATAAAAAAGGACGCATGAACGAAAATAGTATTCGACGTTCTCAAGAAATATATGGGAATACCGAAATTTTCATGTCATTTTCAGATGATATTTACGAACAAGGCTTTCGCCACATATATTTACCAAAATTTGGATCAGGAGTCATGCCTTATTTTCATGCCCTTTCTTTTTCTCTTTTATATTTATTTCCGGATAATAGGTATCGAAAAGTCGTTGACAAACTGCGTGCATCTCATCAATTGAAAGTTCAGAACTTGCTTCAAAATAATTATTTATAATAAAAGACAAGAGGTTTGAAAATTTTCGATCAGATTTATAACGTTCATCGATGGCCCGATCTATTTTTGTCGTGTGTACTCTCTCGTTTATTAAAATATTTTCGAACGGCGGTGGGGTTATGTCCGGCAAAGGGCCAAATTTAAATTCGAGAGCTTCGTTTTGTGGGCACATATTTTTGATGAATGGATTTACTTTTGACTGCCGAATTCCATGTAAAAGAAGTATTATCGATGGCAATCCCATGACATGCGGAAGACTAATCTTCTTAGTTTTATCAGGTAAAATACCCAAAACTAAATTCACGACGTCGCGATATTTTAGCTGCTTAATTTTTGTCCAGGAAATTCCGTACACTAACCCTAAATAAAGAAGTAAAATACTTAAAAAATCCATTTTCAGAGAATTCTTGAGTGAATTAATCTTATTCATCGACACACTTCCATCGTCAGAAATCAGTTTTAGTTCCATTTCGCTGTTTTCCATCGATCTCGATAATTTTTTTAAGACTTCGAGAAGCGAATAACAGGAAATTAGGTGAGTTGATCTAGAATAATCATTAAAATACATATTCATTTCGGTGTTTAAACTGTAAGTTCTCTTTTTTCTACGATTAAAAAGATTCATTTCTCTTAAAAGCCACGAGTCATACAAGAAGCGGTGAATGTTTGCCATGCTCAAATTATTTATTATCAATCTTTTAAACAGTTGTAATTCCTTTAGGTAGGTGACCGGTGTAACGTAATACGAGCGCAAAAAAAAATACAATTTTAGAGTTAAGTAATTCGTTGGTGTTGCTGAAAATAATTTAATATCACCAACACCGACATCATTACATATATATAATACTGCGTTGAAATAAAATAGGGAAAATATACAGGAACGATATTTCATCGCGCTTTTTTGGTTCATGCTATCTTCACAATTTTCGATCCAAAGTTGTATAAATTTAATAATTAGTTCAGTATCCGCATTTGTGGCTGCATCAGGACACGCGTTATTGTTAATAGTATGAAAATACTGAATTTTATCTAAACACAACCGAATGATTTGACCATACGTGATAGGGATGTCGACTAATAAACGGAAAAAATGCGCATCGTCCATAACCGCCGCATCGTTAGAAGAATAACATTTTTGAAATAAAAATTCTTCTTTATGAGAAGGCATGACTCCTGATCCAAATTTTGGTAAATATATGTGGCGAAAGCCTTGTTCGTAAATATCATCTGAAAATGACATGAAAATTTCGGTATTCCCATATATTTCTTGAGAACGTCGAATACTTTTTTCGTTCATGCGTCCTTTTTTATCTTTTTTATATCCTTCGTTTAGATTTTTAAAATGTTTCATTGCTAAATTTAGAAATGTAATTTTTTTGTCTCGAAAAATAACTCTCATCGCCTCTTCATTAAAAAATAAAGGCCCGGTTAAATTCAAGTGATTTACTTCATTTATGCTCGAATTATTTTTTTTCCCCACTAAAGAATGAGAAGAACAAACGAGTGTGTTAAAATTTTCCTTCAAATTATTTTCTGTGGCATTCACTTCATATTGAAATTCCTTCACAGTACTTTGAATCAACCTCAAGGTTTCTTGCATTTTAGGGTCTACGAGAGATGTCTTGTCGGACATATAAAACGAAAAAAGAGAAAAATCTTGAATGATATATTCTAATTAGGGAAAATTATTAAATTATTTTTATTATATATGCATGGTTTTCAAAACAAATACAGGATGTGTGAGCGCTACCTAAGCACTACTGAATAATCTGAGTGTAGGTAATCAGGATATTCACAAGATTCGAAAAATGTGTTAAAAAATATTTAGAATAATTGAGATTATGAAAAAATATTTATTAGAAACATAAATTTGTTTATATTTACAAACAGATTCAGGTGTATTTTTAAAAGATTAACAAGCGACGTGCTCGGCTCGCTCCTCTTGTGCCAACAGATTTTGTGTATTTTAAAAAGATTAATAATTCCCTTGTATTTCCGGTCCTTTTTTCGTCGGAATGTTACCTCACGGTTAAAGTATCTATCTACATTTTTTTTCCTTTTCTGTACTATAATTTTTAAAGGTGCCATTTTCCGTGATGGATTATTCGAACCTTTTACATCATCATTTATTTAGGGCCTATTTCCGCCGCAAAGAACACTGGGAACGTAGCGAGCGGTGTGGTGTAATCCAGTTGACCTTAATATCGCCCTTTGGCATCAATACCTGAGGTAGGCTTTTTCGACCAAAAAATCGATAAAATTTTGCAAAAATTTTTTTATAAATGTTTCGATCGACTTACGCGGCATCATTTTCGGTCAACCAGATTAAGAACTCCTAAGGCCCGTCGAGTCAGCGAAACCGACGAAACGTTTCAGTTCTAAATCTAATTGATCGGAGGTAGATTATTCACTAAATAAGTCGATCGCTCGGATTAAGAACTCGTAAGGCCCGTCGAGTCATCGAAACCGGTGAAACGCTTCAGTTTCTAATTTAATTGATCGAAATATCAATCATTCACTAAATATGTCTATCGATCGGATTAGGAACTCGTAAGGCTCGTCGATTCAGCGAGATCTTCGGAACGTTTCAGTTCCTAATTTATTTGATTCGGAAATGATCCATTCAACTCGCAATCGATGAACTTTTGCCAAAAAATAATTTAAAAAATGCTCCGATCGACTTATGCGGTATCGTATTGGGTTAACCAGATTAAGAACTCGTAAGGTCCGTCGAGTCAGCGAGATCGATGAAGCCTTTCAGTTCCTAATTTAATTGATCGAAATATCGGTCATTCACTAAATATGTCTATCGATCGGATTAAGAACTCGTAAGGCTCGTCGATTCAGCGAGATCTTCGGAACGTTTCAGTTCCTAATTTATTTGATTGGAAATGATCCATTCGACTCGCAATCGATAAACGTTTGCCAAAAAAAAAAATTAAAATGCTCCGATCGACTTATGCGGTATCGTATTGGTTAACCGGATTAAGAACTCGTAAGCCACTTCGAGTCAGCGAGATCGATGAAGCGTTTCAGTTCCTAATTTAATTGATCAAAATATCAGTCATTCACTAAATATGTCTATCGATCGGATTAAGAACTCGTAAAGCTCGTCGATTCAGCGAGATCTTCGGAACGTTTCAGTTCCTAATTTATTTGATCGGAAATGATCCATTCGACTCGCAATCGATGAACCTTTGCCAAAAATAATTTAAAAAATGCTCTGATCGACTTATGTGGTATCGTATTAGGTCAACCGGTTAAACGGATTAAGAACTCGTAAGGCTCGTCGAGCCAGCGAGATCGATGAAGCGTTTCAGTTCTTAATTTAATTGATCGAAATATTGGTCATTCACTAAATATGTCTATCGATCGGATTAAGAACTAGTAAGGCTCGTCGATTCGGCGAGATCTTCGGAACGTTTCAGTTCCTAATTTATTTGATCGGAAATGATCAATTCGACTCGCAATCGATGAACCTTTGCCAAAAATAATTAAAAAAATGCTACGATCGACTTATGCGGTATCGTATTGGGTTAACCGGATTAAGAACTCCTAAGGCCCGTCGAGTCAGCGAGATCGATGAAGCGTTTCAGTTCCTAATTTAATTGATCGAAATATTGGTCATTCACTAAATATGTCTATCGATCGGATTAAGAACTAGTAAGGCTCGTCGATTCGGCGAGATCTTCGGAACGTTTCAGTTCCTAATTTATTTGATCGGAAATGATCAATTCGACTCGCAATCGATGAACCTTTGCCAAAAATAATTAAAAAAATGCTACGATCGACTTATGCGGTATCGTATTGGGTTAACCGGATTAAGAACTCCTAAGGCCCGTCGAGTCAGCGAGATCGATGAAGCGTTTCAGTTCCTAATTTAATTGATCGAAATATTGGTCATTCACTAAATATGTCTATCGATCGGATTAAGAACTAGTAAGGCTCGTCGATTCGGCGAGATCTTCGGAACGTTTCAGTTCCTAATTTATTTGATCGGAAATGATCAATTCGACTCGCAATCGATGAACCTTTGCCAAAAATAATTAAAAAAATGCTACGATCGACTTATGCGGTATCGTATTGGGTTAACCGGATTAAGAACTCCTAAGGCCCGTCGAGTCAGCGAGAGATCGATGAAGCGTTTCAGTTCCTAATTTAATTGATCGAAATATCAGTCATTCACTAAATATGTCTATCGATCGGATTAAGAACTCGTAAGGCTCGTCGATTCGGCGAGATCTTCGGAACATTTCAGTTCCTAATTTATTTGATCGGAAATGATCCATTCGACTCGCAATCGATGAACTTTTGCCAAAAATAATTAAAAAAATGCTCCGATCGACTTATGCGGTATCGCTGACTCGACGGGCCTTAGGAGTTCTTAATCCGGTTAACCCAATACGATACCGCATAAGTCGATCGTAGCATTTTTTTAATTATTTTTTGGCAAAAGTTCATCGATTGCGAGTCGAATTGATCATTTCCGATCAAATAAATTAGGAACTGAAACGTTCCGAAGATCTCGCCGAATCGACGAGCCTTACTAGTTCTTAATCCGATCGATAGACATATTTAGTGAATGACCAATATTTCGATCAATTAAATTAGGAACTGAAACGCTTCATCGATCTCGCTGACTCGACGGGCCTTAGGAGTTCTTAATCCGGTTAACCCAATACGATACCGCATAAGTCGATCGTAGCATTTTTTTTTAATTATTTTTGGCAAAGGTTCATCGATTGCGAGTCGAATTGATCATTTCCGATCAAATAAATTAGGAACTGAAACGTTCCGAAGATCTCGCCGAATCGACGAGCCTTACTAGTTCTTAATCCGATCGATAGACATATTTAGTGAATGACCAATATTTCGATCAATTAAATTAGGAACTGAAACGCTTCATCGATCTCGCTGACTCGACGGGCCTTAGGAGTTCTTAATCCGGTTAACCCAATACGATACCGCATAAGTCGATCGTAGCATTTTTTTAATTATTTTTGGCAAAGGTTCATCGATTGCGAGTCGAATTGATCATTTCCGATCAAATAAATTAGGAACTGAAACGTTCCGAAGATCTCGCCGAATCGACGAGCCTTACTAGTTCTTAATCCGATCGATAGACATATTTAGTGAATGACCAATATTTCGATCAATTAAATTAGGAACTGAAACGCTTCATCGATCTCGCTGGCTCGACGAGCCTTACGAGTTCTTAATCCGTTTAACCGGTTGACCTAATACGATACCACATAAGTCGATCAGAGCATTTTTTAAATTATTTTTGGCAAAGGTTCATCGATTGCGAGTCGAATGGATCATTTCCGATCAAATAAATTAGGAACTGAAACGTTCCGAAGATCTCGCTGAATCGACGAGCTTTACGAGTTCTTAATCCGATCGATAGACATATTTAGTGAATGACTGATATTTTGATCAATTAAATTAGGAACTGAAACGCTTCATCGATCTCGCTGACTCGAAGTGGCTTACGAGTTCTTAATCCGGTTAACCAATACGATACCGCATAAGTCGATCGGAGCATTTTAATTTTTTTTTTTGGCAAACGTTTATCGATTGCGAGTCGAATGGATCATTTCCAATCAAATAAATTAGGAACTGAAACGTTCCGAAGATCTCGCTGAATCGACGAGCCTTACGAGTTCTTAATCCGATCGATAGACATATTTAGTGAATGACCGATATTTCGATCAATTAAATTAGGAACTGAAAGGCTTCATCGATCTCGCTGACTCGACGGACCTTACGAGTTCTTAATCTGGTTAACCCAATACGATACCGCATAAGTCGATCGGAGCATTTTTTAAATTATTTTTTGGCAAAAGTTCATCGATTGCGAGTCGAATGGATCATTTCCGATCAAATAAATTAGGAACTGAAACGTTCCGAAGATCTCGCTGAATCGACGAGCCTTACGAGTTCCTAATCCGATCGATAGACATATTTAGTGAATGATTGATATTTCGATCAATTAAATTAGAAACTGAAGCGTTTCACCGGTTTCGATGACTCGACGGGCCTTACGAGTTCTTAATCCGAGCGATCGACTTATTTAGTGAATAATCTACCTCCGATCAATTAGATTTAGAACTGAAACGTTTCGTCGGTTTCGCTGACTCGACGGGCCTTAGGAGTTCTTAATCTGGTTGACCGAAAATGATGCCGCGTAAGTCGATCGAAACATTTATAAAAAAAATTTTGCAAAATTTTATCGATTTTTTGGTCGAAAAAGCCTACCTCAGGTATTGATGCCAAAGGGCGATATTAAGGTCAACTGGATTACACCACACCGCTCGCTACGTTCCCAGTGTTCTTTGCGGCGGAAATAGGCCCTAAATAAATGATGATGTAAAAGGTTCGAATAATCCATCACGGAAAATGGCACCTTTAAAAATTATAGTACAGAAAAGGAAAAAAAATGTAGATAGATACTTTAACCGTGAGGTAACATTCCGACGAAAAAAGGACCGGAAATACAAGGGAATTATTAATCTTTTTAAAATACACAAAATCTGTTGGCACAAGAGGAGCGAGCCGAGCACGTCGCTTGTTAATCTTTTAAAAATACACCTGAATCTGTTTGTAAATATAAACAAATTTATGTTTCTAATAAATATTTTTTCATAATCTCAATTATTCTAAATATTTTTTAACACATTTTTCGAATCTTGTGAATATCCTGATTACCTACACTCAGATTATTCAGTAGTGCTTAGGTAGCGCTCACACATCCTGTATTTGTTTTGAAAACCATGCATATATAATAAAAATAATTTAATAATTTTCCCTAATTAGAATATATCATTCAAGATTTTTCTCTTTTTTCGTTTTATATGTCCGACAAGACATCTCTCGTAGACCCTAAAATGCAAGAAACCTTGAGGTTGATTCAAAGTACTGTGAAGGAATTTCAATATGAAGTGAATGCCACAGAAAATAATTTGAAGGAAAATTTTAACACACTCGTTTGTTCTTCTCATTCTTTAGTGGGGAAAAAAAATAATTCGAGCATAAATGAAGTAAATCACTTGAATTTAACCGGGCCTTTATTTTTTAATGAAGAGGCGATGAGAGTTATTTTTCGAGACAAAAAAATTACATTTCTAAATTTAGCAATGAAACATTTTAAAAATCTAAACGAAGGATATAAAAAAGATAAAAAAAAGGACGCATGAACGAAAATAGTATTCGACGTTCTCAAGAAATATATGGGAATACCGAAATTTTCATGTCATTTTCAGATGATATTTACGAACAAGGCTTTCGCCACATATATTTACCAAAATTTGGATCAGGAGTCATGCCTTCTCATAAAGAAGAATTTTTATTTCAAAAATGTTATTCTTCTAACGATGCGGCGGTTATGGACGATGCGCATTTTTTCCGTTTATTAGTCGACATCCCTATCACGTATGGTCAAATCATTCGGTTGTGTTTAGATAAAATTCAGTATTTTCATACTATTAACAATAACGCGTGTCCTGATGCAGCCACAAATGCGGATACTGAACTAATTATTAAATTTATACAACTTTGGATCGAAAATTGTGAAGATAGCATGAACCAAAAAAGCGCGATGAAATATCGTTCCTGTATATTTTCCCTATTTTATTTCAACGCAGTATTATATATATGTAATGATGTCGGTGTTGGTGATATTAAATTATTTTCAGCAACACCAACGAATTACTTAACTCTAAAATTGTATTTTTTTTTGCGCTCGTATTACGTTACACCGGTCACCTACCTAAAGGAATTACAACTGTTTAAAAGATTGATAATAAATAATTTGAGCATGGCAAACATTCACCGCTTCTTGTATGACTCGTGGCTTTTAAGAGAAATGAATCTTTTTAATCGTAGAAAAAAGAGAACTTACAGTTTAAACACCGAAATGAATATGTATTTTAATGATTATTCTAGATCAACTCACCTAATTTCCTGTTATTCGCTTCTCGAAGTCTTAAAAAAATTATCGAGATCGATGGAAAACAGCGAAATGGAACTAAAACTGATTTCTGACGATGGAAGTGTGTCGATGAATAAGATTAATTCACTCAAGAATTCTCTGAAAATGGATTTTTTAAGTATTTTACTTCTTTATTTAGGGTTAGTGTACGGAATTTCCTGGACAAAAATTAAGCAGCTAAAATATCGCGATGTCGTGAATTTAGTTTTGGGTATTTTACCTGATAAAACTAAGAAGATTAGTCTTCCGCATGTCATGGGATTGCCATCGATAATACTTCTTTTACATGGAATTCGGCAGTCAAAAGTAAATCCATTCATCAAAAATATGTGCCCACAAAACGAAGCTCTCGAATTTAAATTTGGCCCTTTGCCGGACATAACCCCACCGCCGTTCGAAAATATTTTAATAAACGAGAGAGTACACACGACAAAAATAGATCGGGCCATCGATGAACGTTATAAATCTGATCGAAAATTTTCAAACCTCTTGTCTTTTATTATAAATAATTATTTTGAAGCAAGTTCTGAACTTTCAATTGATGAGATGCACGCAGTTTGTCAACGACTTTTCGATACCTATTATCCGGAAATAAATATAAAAGAGAAAAAGAAAGGGCATGAAAATAAACAACCGCAGTGGCAGTATCAGCGAAAACTGTTAGATACATTTGCGAATTCACCTCTTAATAGCCTGATTACTATAAAAAAAGTAAGCATAAATCAATATCGGGTCGACAACATTGGGGATATTGCTTTATCAGCTATTATTCTTTGTAAAAAGTATATCGGTTTCGAGCTGGACGATATTTGCTGCAATCGGGTCTCATTTTCCCATTTTCAGACAATTGTTAATGATCTGATTATACGTGATTACGTCACTTGCGGAGGATTCGAGTTACCTCTGGAGGAAAATAATGCTAAGAAATTTAAAAGCGATGTTCATCAAACAGGCATTAAAAAGGAGAAAGAACAACCAAAATTAAAGTTCCCGGTTTCACATCCGATAATATACGACTACAAGAATGTGAAACCGGAGGTAAATGTGAGCAACAGCGATCGTAATAAAATTCTGGAAAATAGTTTATCAAATTTGATGACCATGAGATATGCGATGGATTCTCTAAGAATTACGTCATTAAATTTTGTATTACGATCGTGCAGCGAAACGCTACTTTCATCCCCCTTCGTTGATGAGGAAGATAAAAATAAGAAAAAAAAAGAATTCCAAGAAATTATTCACGAGGTCGACGAAAATTATAAAGATTTGCCTCAAATGTATGTTTTGAAAAAATATTCGACAACGTCAATATTTGAAGACGAACTTTCCTCGTACAAATGCGTAGATCGTGAAACTTTTAGAAAATTTTTTATGGGGAAGGCAATTCACTTTAATTTCAACCACCAGGAGATGAATCCCAACGATGTCGTCGAGAGAACTCGTTTTTTTACTTCGAACAGCGGTTAGGAATATATAATCTATTATTTTTCTTCTATTTTATTATTATCTATTGTATTATTTATCTATATCTATAATTATTTTTAGTTTTAAGATAACCATAAATTTAAATTTTAGAGTAATATATGTATTATGTATTATTAGGAAATTGAAACAATTGTATATATTTTTATACCTTTATTTTATCATATCATTTAATAAAAAATAAAAAACAAATAAACTTTTATTTTCATCAAACATCGATGTCGGACAAATCATCTATTGTTTTAACGGAATTTTCGCTTCGATCATTACCAGGGAAAACTTGTTTAATGCAGTTGCAGATTCTGTCAAGAACATATTTTAAAAGGTTCGCTACGCAATCCTGTTTAGAGGTAAAAAATTGCAAACTGGCCCTTGGAATAATATCAACTAAATCGATCGTTTTAGATTTAACGAAACGATCTATTTTTTCCCTAATTAACAAGGGCGAGGTATTTGCGTGCTTAAATTTTTTTCTGCGGTTTAAAAATTCAACCAATCTTTCTTGAAAACTATTTTCATCCTCGGCGACTAATCGATCTAATTGAGAGTAGAACTTCATTTTTTTGGACATATGATCAACATAAAATGAACTAGAGCAATTCATTGTTTCATTTACTTTTTTGACACTTTCATATTCCGAACTATTTATAAAAACTTTATCGAATTCGAAAAAATCTAAACCTATTCCAATCGAATTCGCCAGTTTACACACCTCCATTGAAGTGTCGATTAGAATATTTTGCATGGTTTCTACTACAAAATCAATGAAAGACAGAAAGAATTCCATTTCGCTTCCTCTTTCATCACCATCGTTATTATTAACAATATTATCGCCTCGAGTATCGGGACTCATTCTTTCGAACTCCGCTTCCTTATTTGATTCACTTTGACTAATATATTCGGAATGAGAAGAATAAAAGCTATTCCAAACGCGTTTTTTGGCTCTCAACGATCTCCTCTCCCTGTTCGAGCTATCGCCACTAGTTTTCAATGCGATAGTTTTTTTCTTTCTTTGACATTCATCCCAGAATTTTTCGGAAACGATTCGCGCGATCCTGAAACACCCAATTGACATTAACAAAAGATTTTGTTTTTTTGAAAATGCCTTTTTTAAAATTTTAGCCTTATCGAGAGCATCTTCTGGAAATCCATTTCCTTCCTCGTTATCAAACCAAGTAAATGGTTTTACAAATAACACACATTCTCCGTGAGCATCAAACCATTTCTTATTGATTCCCTTTTCGAGACTTTTAAAGTCATTTTCTTCTTTCAGGAGCATTGAAACGCATTCGTACGATTCATCCGTACCGTGTTTAAGCAAATTGACTATTGTCGGACCAAACTCATAAATTTCGCTAGCCTTTTCTTCAAATTTTTTAGCGAAAAAGTTTTTTAAATAAGAACCCATTGAAAAGGTAGATTTGAAATCATTATAATTAGTTTCAAGCGCGTCTTCTTGAAGTTTACCTCTGGATGTTGAATCTTGGATTTTTTTATTATTTTTTAATAGAATTTCGTTATTTTCGATTTCACTGGTGCAGCTAGACTTAATATTCGACCCCGAGAAACATTTATTATCGCATTTATCGTCGAAGACGGCCGGTTCTGATTCAAAAAACGACATAAAAACGTTGCCAGGTTCTCCCTTTTTAAAAGAGCCAATAGCGTCTTTATCAGCAATTTCATGGGCAGCGTGATCGTTTTCTTTATTAGATTGAAAAGCGACATTCTCATAACCTTCGTAATTATTAACATATTCGGCGAGGTGTCTTTCATCAGCCTCTAAGGGAGGATCAGGAAAACGGGTAACATTTAATATCGGAGAAAGGCGTGTGGATTTTTGAATATGATTTTTTGATCTAGGAAAATTATTGTAACGAAGGGATGAGGTATCGGAATCGCTTTTAGTGTCTGTTTTCTGGCCAATATCTCCCTCGGTTACATATTCAAATATATGGTTATTAGGCATTTTATTTATAGGTGAAACACGTTCTTCATTTTCTTCGGTTGTTGCGATACTTTGCAAAGTTGGCGGAGAAATATTTGAAATATTTACTTCTGAGGGGGAAAGTGGTTTCAATGAACTTTCGTTCACTTCCCCATTTTTTCGGTTCCATTTCAATCCTGACTTTTCCTTTTCGCTCTCTTTTTCTGGTCGTTCTACTTGACCTTCTATTCGCTCACCCTTATTATTGGATTGGAGAGTAACGGGAAAAGAAACGATATCATCGGCGCCAACGTTAAAACTTTCACTTTGCGCGGTGGGGTTGGAAACTAAAAACGTTGACAAGTCGATATCGTTACTATCATCGGCATATTCTCTATTTTTAAGCCCATGAATACTATCGTTCATCGCTAAGATACGATTCTCTTCGTCGTTATTATTATTATTATTAATAGACTTTTTATCTGATTGATTTTTTAATTTGCTCGCATCTTCAATACGTTCGATTTCAATTTCAGGGTAGATGAAATGAGGTGTCGGTTCGTTGCTGTACCTGTCGTCGTCGTTTTTATCGTCGCTGTTGTGGCCGACGCTACCCTCATCGTCGCCACTGTGGCCGACGCTATCCTCATTGTCGTTGCTGAGCCCGATGCTATCCTCGTCGTCGCCATCCTTGCCGTGATCGCCGTCGTTACCGCAACTTTCATCGTCACCGTCGTATTCGAATTCATCGACATTTTGACTGGAATTGATCGGTGAATATCTGTCGAGTGCCTTAGAACCATTATTGAGGTTTTCTTGGTTCGATATTTTCGTTTCTTCAATTTTAAAACTTTCAGGTGTTTCTATTGTGTCGCTAACATCTTCTAGCAAATAATTTTTATGTTCGTATAAAGTCTTAAATCTTCCTCTCATGTACTTCTTCAGTTCTAAATTAAATCTTTTAGAATCTTCTTCAGCCTCGAGGAGATATTCCTGAACTCTTTTATCATTCGGCATTAAGAACGAGAACTCTGGCTCATTATGATCAGTATTTTCATAATATTTGTCTAATTTTTTTTTTGAACTACGACGGGTTTCTGATTTCTCCTCTTTTTGATGCATCTCATCATAATTTTCGCTCTCGTAACAAACCTCCTCATAATGTTGGTCGTTATTCGTATTTTTAGCAACGACATCAGTTTCGTCGCTGTTGTTTCCGAAATCGCATTTGTATTGGCGTTTAATAATTTCGATATCATTAGAGTTTAAATATTTAGCTTTTTTAAGCGCAGAAAGTAACGTTCTGGAAATTCCCAATTCCTCGGTATCATTTGTTTCATCTTCCCTTTCCTCCGTCCCGTCCTGCTCATTATATTCTTCCTCATCTTCTTCCGAGTTTTCTGATCCATGTGCTGATTGAATTTTATTGCTCAACAAAAGATTATTTTCATTAGAGGTGTCACTTTTTTCGTCGAATTTGCAGTCTGGAGAATATAGCTCTTGATAAGGACTATTTATATTTTTGTACGAGTCGGAAGCGATGTCAGCACATCTATTTCCAATTATATGTTTGTCTTTCTTTCCATCAATTGGGGAATTAACGTCGTCCGCTATTAAAAAATCAGATCGATGTTCGTCTATTGATGGCGCGGAGTTATTTTTGAAATCGAGCTTTTTCGGTGTTTGGTGTACTATTAATTTTTCATCGTTACTAGCCGCGTTAGAAAAACTAGACTGATCATTTTTATGTTTCATCATTTGATAAAGGTTTTCCCCTCCAAACACATCTTTAAATATTTCTTCTGAAGATGAATTTTCAATATTCATTTTTGAAGTTTTATGAAGCAAAAAATTGAAGTTAAGGTTAATTTTTACATTTAAAAAAAAGAAAAAGAAAATATATTTATTATGTCAGCAATTTTTTTTAAAATATAACATGCCGATGATGATTAATCACGAAGGCGTGAGAAAGAAAAAAACGAAAACGACAAGGCCCGTAAATTTCGGAAAACCTGAAACGCGTAAAAATAACTCTAATATTAGGAAACACGACAAAATGGAAAAATATAAACCCGAAGGATTGCTCGAAATGCTTGTTAATGCGGAAATCACGGATCCCCCTCCATGGGTATCGGGCGTCGATCAATTTCCAAAACTTTCAAAAATGGTGGATGATATCGTTCGTCTTAAATCCGAATTCCTTTTAAAAAGCTCAAACAGTGTCGAAAAAAACTTTTGCGAAATCGCCTTGCGAAAAATGAAAATACGTTTCATCTTCCTTTCAAATATCGGTGAAAACGAAGGAACAAAAAATTATCAACTTACGAAAGAAGCTTTGCAAAAGAGAAAAGAGGGGGGAGAAAAGGTCTACCGCTGCTGTTCTGAGCACTCTATTATTGGGGGAGTAACGAGTTGCTCGACTAAAAATCAACAAGCGAACGAAGCGATAGAGAGTCACGCAAACCCCACTGATGTTGAACGAGTGAGTATTAATATGCACGCGGCGATCGAGCATTTAGAAAAAATTAATATTGGTCACGATATGGGTTTGCTAGACGTCGAAGAATGCATTCAAGACACCCATCTCCTATTAATGGATAAACTGTTGAAAAAGGAAAAACTCGGGCGTTTCTCGACCGAAAGAAGGTTTGCGGGAACGGATCACGAATACCCGCGGTTTAGCTCTGAAGAAGAGGCGTACCGAGAACTTCTAAAAATAACCGACCGGTATAACGAAACTATTGATTACATTAAGGAAAGCGCCTCTCTCGATTCTGCTAAAAAGTTTACTCTGTATTTCAAGTGCGCCGCTTGGATTTTACACAGATTTGTGGCCCTCCATCCCTTCGCAGACGGAAATGGGAGGATGTGTCGACTACTCGCTAGCCATTGCCTTTATTTGATCTGCCCATTCCCGTGTCCTATTTATAATATACGAGAACCGAAAACGCGAGATACGTACTTAAGTGCTGTGATGGAGGCGGAAAAATCGTTAGCGGGGCTCGGCCTTTTAACCGCTTTACTAATGGAAAGCGCCTGGGATTCTTTTAAATACGTTTTTAAATTAATGGAGCAAGAAAAAAATTAAAAAATTATAAAGGCTAATAATGACAGGATCAAATGAGAGGAATAAGTAAATTGTAACACCAATTTTAAATAAAATTTGATTTAAAGTTATTTTTTTAACCTTTTTTTTAATTTTTATACCGGATATATAATTTTGATTGTTTTCATTCAGCACTTCATTTGAAGTCGTCTTTCTCGAAAAACGGTTGTAAATAATTTCACTTTTAACAAAAATGGAGGACGATAGTATTCGAAAGCCAGAAATTGGCAAACGGTGTCTAGAACCCAGAGGAATCTTGCAAGGTTTAAAATCACACAAACCAAGTGACGGTTCAGAAAACTCTTCTTTCCCGTCTGATGGGGACGAGGGGCCCGCAACAGGCGTTCTCCTGAAGCGAACAAGGGGTGTTAAAAAAAACTCGTGATCAGAAAAATGAAAACGCGAGAAAACTTCGTCAGCAAAGAAAAGAAGAAACGAAAATGCTTTATGAGGTAAATATTCAAACGCACACGGGTTTCTATCTATCTATCTATCTATCTATCTATCCTATATCTATATATATATATATATATATATATATATATATATATATATATATATATATATATATACTATATATATATAATATAATAAGTATATATATATATATATATATATATATATATATATATATGTTCTTTTAAGTGCTATGAAAATCATGAAAAAAAAGAAACGAAGAACTAAAAGCAGAAGAGCAACGACTCCTTAACGAAGAAAAGTTCTTTAAAGAGCAATACTTAGACGATTAATAAAAATAAAATTATGTTTATCATTAAAAATTAAGCTTCTTTGACTCAAAAATTATAAAAATAATAATTCAACATATTTTTCTGCGAGTATAAACAATCCTCATAGGAAATTAAAACTATCAACTTCATTAATTGTTAGGGTTTATTGGCAAACATTTATACACGAAAAAAAAAATAATGAAAAGAATAATACATATTATCAATATAGACGAAAATCGATCTCTTCTTTCTCTCAATGATCCATGATAACTATTTCCAAATAGTATTTGTTGAAGTTGAAAAAGTTCAATTCTCTTCTCTAAAAGAGAAATGTTGTCAAATTTTTTCTCTAGTTCCTTCATTTTTTGCAACATATTATTTACGCCCTTGTCGTATTTTTCGCTAAGATTATTCACGCCATCGTCGTATTTTAAGGTTAGACTATTCACGCACTCTTCGTATTTTTTGTTTAGATTATCCTCAAAATCGGTCAACAATTTATCGTCGGTCGTATTCGGGGCGGTTCCTGTTTTCATTCTTCTTGGGTTGGTTCGAGCGTTGTTGGTTTTTTCCGCGACGTGATCTTCAGATGTGCGTTTTGGGGTGGAATTTCACGATTATATACGTTCGCTCTGAAATTGAATATTATATTTTACATATTTTAAATATATTTATATCATTAAAAATCAAATTTTTTATCAATAAATTTTAAATATTTGGTAAAATAAATTATTAATCGAGTTATTATATTTTTTTGCGGAAAGATACTTTTATATTTTGGACGAATTAACCAATGTAGCACCGAAGGTTTTTTTCACATTTTTATCGTTTCTCGAGATGTATAACACCGGATGTTTTACGATGGAAGAAACATTCAGCTAACTAACTGCTTCCAGCTAAAAAAATATTTGACCGGACTAAACGTAGGAGAAATCGTGTTAAAATTTAATCGGCTTCACTCACCGTTGGATTCTGATGATATATATAATAGAGTATTTAGTGAATTCACAAAATTGATACGCGCCGTAGATTGCGAATCAAAACGAAAGATTAATTTCGAAATGGATAATCATGAGCCCGTTGTGTGTGGCGTAAAGGATTCAGAGAACAGTAATAAAATTAACCCTCGCCCCAGGAATGAAAGTATTTCGATTCGCGATGATAAAAAACTAGAACCCGTTTATGATATAGAGAAACGAGGGATCCCAAAAATTAAGGAGAACGACGCTGGTGAAGAGCGCGCCAGTGATCCATTTCGAGTTAAAATTAGCGAAGAAGAAGAAGGCCTGGGCCGATATATTGAAGAACTACTTTCTAAAACTTTCGACGATTCACCAAAACCTGATCGGAATGAATTAGAAGAGGAGGAAGAATCCGGCGTCTCTCAAAGCGAGAATGAAAAACTTTTTCAAGCGAATAAACGATGGAACGAAGACGCAGATTTAAACACGCGCTCGAAAACCCCGACGAAAGTGACTTTTTCAGATAATGTTGAAATATATTTAGCCGATGATCGTGATAGAAAGAGTCCTTGGGAAATGTTTGCGAGGGATCGAGCGAGATTTCATAGAAGAATTAACGAAACAAAATATACCTTAAATCGCGTTTTAAGTCACGAACATCGACGCAAAGTTTTCAATAGATTCGAGCGATAGTAACGCAATAACCGCGAATAAAATATTTATATATTACGCCTTTTAACTTCTAATACGCGAATCAAAATAAAAAAATTAAATATTTAATAATAAAAATAATGAATTTTTTTAATAAATTATTTTTATTACGTAATTTTTTAGTCCTGAATATACCTATCGTTGCACGTCGACAGGTTGAGACTCGCAATTTATTCATCTCGATACATTTTAATAAAGATTACCTTTTAAAAACACCAAATTATTTACTGCTGAATTAGCGAGAAAAAAAATATATAAAAAGATCGGTTGTTCGTTTCGAAACTCATTCCCGGTCTAAAAGAAGCATC
Source organism: Trachelipus rathkii (assembly GCA_015478945.1). NCBI lineage: Eukaryota > Metazoa > Arthropoda > Malacostraca > Isopoda > Trachelipodidae > Trachelipus > Trachelipus rathkii. Next base: position 18,415 of record JABUQX010065229.1, read on the forward strand.
AGCGAGCTACCGCGTGTAGCCTCAGGGTTAAAAAAACGAAACGAGAAATTTCAACAAGGCCGTAGTTTGAAAAAGGATCAGAAGAGAACAAGGTGGGTGTAAAAATTAAATATAGATGATGTATTTAGTTACATTTTTTTTATTAGCGTTGGTCAAACTAGAGTGCGTGATGTGCTCTAGTCGCTTCGTTTCGTCATCGTCATCGTCATCAGTTCCGACTTTTTGAATTTCTCGTGATTCATTCGAAGGACCGAATAAGGGAGAGTAAATATTCCTGTAGATATAGGCGATTATTATTATAGCGAAGAACACGAAGAGTGACAATCCGACTCGCTTAGACGCCCGAAGAGTTAAAAGCGCGCAGGCGATCGCCGCTCCCATGGCGAGCGCCGGACTATCGTATATTTTAGCCGTGAGTTTCCCGAACATGTTCTTTCCCGCGGCGAGGACCCCTTCGCCTACCGAACTGACGACCTTACCGACGATTCCCACCGAAAGGTCGGCCGCGGCCTCTAAGACGCCCATGGCTTTATCGCAGGTAAGGCTCGTTCCTTTTTCCATTTTTGAAACGTCGAATTTAGTAGAAAGCGGAAACCCTCGACCGAAAGACCCCCACCCCCCGCATTTGCCGTACGCTCTCACGTCGTTGGTGCTGCAGTGAGAGTACCCCTTGCCCGATCTTGACGCCTTTCATGGCGTTCACGAAGGCTTTATCCAATAATCGCAACGTTTTGCTTTCTTCTACGAATTTTTGGAGTCGAAGGTCGTCGCCGCTCCTTGGCGGGTACGCCGGGGACCGCTTGATTTTGTCGTTCATTTTTATCTCTTCCGGGGTGGCGATTTTTTTTAAAAAATTGTCGCATTTTGAGCTATGTATTTTTATGTTCGGTTCGGGGAAGTCCTCTAAATTTCGTAGTCTGGTGATGTCGTCGAGAATTTTCCCGTGGCTCGGGTTCAGTTTGACGCCGAAAACGTGGCTTTATTATCTTTTTATTTTATATAAATTTAATGCATAAAAAATTAAAATAATATATACCTCGTTCAGCGAATACCTATATTTTTTGGTAAAAAAGTCTCTCATGCAAAAAATATCATCGTATACGGGATCGATGTAAACCAGAGAGTCTTCGTGAAGGGGTATGGTCACACCTCTTTCAGTCATTAGTTTATGAGCTTTTTCTTTTGCGTCCAATAAATATTGCAGGTCCGTGCCATCAAATGTAGTGAGAGTTTTTTCGTACTGTTCAACAATTTGTTTTGTGACGTCAAAATCGTTCGCAATAGCCTTCTCATATCTCTGTTTCTTGGTTTCTGACGACGTCGAGGGGGAGTCTTTGGTTTCCATGGCGGGCGATTGACTGAATGAGAAATCAGTTTCGAATAGCTTCTTTTTAACGGTAATAACAAGGAATCTTCCGAGCCCGTGGAGTCGGTTTAATCCCACTCAGTAAGCTGTAAAAAAGCAAAAAAAAAAATAAAGAATTGTTAATAGTATATATTATTTTAATTTTTTATGCATTAAATTTATATAAAATAAAAAGATAATAAAGCCACGTTTTCGGCGTCAAACTGAACCCGAGCCACGGGAAAATTCTCGACGACATCACCAGACTACGAAATTTAGAGGACTTCCCCGAACCGAACATAAAAATACATAGCTCAAAATGCGACAATTTTTTAAAAAAAATCGCCACCCCGGAAGAGATAAAAATGAACGACAAAATCAAGCGGTCCCCGGCGTACCCGCCAAGGAGCGGCGACGACCTTCGACTCCAAAAATTCGTAGAAGAAAGCAAAACGTTGCGATTATTGGATAAAGCCTTCGTGAACGCCATGAAAGGCGTCAAGATCGGGCAAGGGGTACTCTCACTGCAGCACCAACGACGTGAGAGCGTACGGCAAATGCGGGGGGTGGGGGTCTTTCGGTCGAGGGTTTCCGCTTTCTACTAAATTCGACGTTTCAAAAATGGAAAAAGGAACGAGCCTTACCTGCGATAAAGCCATGGGCGTCTTAGAGGCCGCGGCCGACCTTTCGGTGGGAATCGTCGGTAAGGTCGTCAGTTCGGTAGGCGAAGGGGTCCTCGCCGCGGGAAAGAACATGTTCGGGAAACTCACGGCTAAAATATACGATAGTCCGGCGCTCGCCATGGGAGCGGCGATCGCCTGCGCGCTTTTAACTCTTCGGGCGTCTAAGCGAGTCGGATTGTCACTCTTCGTGTTCTTCGCTATAATAATAATCGCCTATATCTACAGGAATATTTACTCTCCCTTATTCGGTCCTTCGAATGAATCACGAGAAATTCAAAATGTCGGAACTGATGACGATGACGATGACGAAACGAAGCGACTAGAGCACATCACGCACTCTAGTTTGACCAACGCTAATAAAAAAAATGTAACTAAATACATCATCTATATTTAATTTTTACACCCACCTTGTTCTCTTCTGATCCTTTTTCAAACTACGGCCTTGTTGAAATTTCTCGTTTCGTTTTTTTAACCCTGAGGCTACACGCGGTAGCTCGCTGATGCTTCTTTTAGACCGGGAATGAGTTTCGAAACGAACAACCGATCTTTTTATATATTTTTTTCTCGCTAATTCAGCAGTAAATAATTTGGTGTTTTTAAAAGGTAATCTTTATTAAAATGTATCGAGATGAATAAATTGCGAGTCTCAACCTGTCGACGTGCAACGATAGGTATATTCAGGACTAAAAAATTACGTAATAAAAATAATTTATTAAAAAAATTCATTATTTTTATTATTAAATATTTAATTTTTTTATTTTGATTCGCGTATTAGAAGTTAAAAGGCGTAATATATAAATATTTTATTCGCGGTTATTGCGTTACTATCGCTCGAATCTATTGAAAACTTTGCGTCTATGTTCGTGGCTTAAAACGCGATTTAAGGTATATTTTGTTTCGTTAATTCTTCTATGAAATCTCGCTCGATCCCTCGCAAACATTTCCCAAGGACTCTTTCTATCACGATCATCGGCTAAATATATTTCAACATTATCTGAAAAAGTCACTTTCGTCGGGGTTTTCGAGCGCGTGTTTAAATCTGCGTCTTCGTTCCATCGTTTATTCGCTTGAAAAAGTTTTTCATTCTCGCTTTGAGAGACGCCGGATTCTTCCTCCTCTTCTAATTCATTCCGATCAGGTTTTGGTGAATCGTCGAAAGTTTTAGAAAGTAGTTCTTCAATATATCGGCCCAGGCCTTCTTCTTCTTCGCTAATTTTAACTCGAAATGGATCACTGGCGCGCTCTTCACCAGCGTCGTTCTCCTTAATTTTTGGGATCCCTCGTTTCTCTATATCATAAACGGGTTCTAGTTTTTTATCATCGCGAATCGAAATACTTTCATTCCTGGGGCGAGGGTTAATTTTATTACTGTTCTCTGAATCCTTTACGCCACACACAACGGGCTCATGATTATCCATTTCGAAATTAATCTTTCGTTTTGATTCGCAATCTACGGCGCGTATCAATTTTGTGAATTCACTAAATACTCTATTATATATATCATCAGAATCCAACGGTGAGTGAAGCCGATTAAATTTTAACACGATTTCTCCTACGTTTAGTCCGGTCAAATATTTTTTTAGCTGGAAGCAGTTAGTTAGCTGAATGTTTCTTCCATCGTAAAACATCCGGTGTTATACATCTCGAGAAACGATAAAAATGTGAAAAAAACCTTCGGTGCTACATTGGTTAATTCGTCCAAAATATAAAAGTATCTTTCCGCAAAAAAATATAATAACTCGATTAATAATTTATTTTACCAAATATTTAAAATTTATTGATAAAAAATTTGATTTTTAATGATATAAATATATTTAAAATATGTAAAATATAATATTCAATTTCAGAGCGAACGTATATAATCGTGAAATTCCACCCCAAAACGCACATCTGAAGATCACGTCGCGGAAAAAACCAACAACGCTCGAACCAACCCAAGAAGAATGAAAACAGGAACCGCCCCGAATACGACCGACGATAAATTGTTGACCGATTTTGAGGATAATCTAAACAAAAAATACGAAGAGTGCGTGAATAGTCTAACCTTAAAATACGACGATGGCGTGAATAATCTTAGCGAAAAATACGACAAGGGCGTAAATAATATGTTGCAAAAAATGAAGGAACTAGAGAAAAAATTTGACAACATTTCTCTTTTAGAGAAGAGAATTGAACTTTTTCAACTTCAACAAATACTATTTGGAAATAGTTATCATGGATCATTGAGAGAAAGAAGAGATCGATTTTCGTCTATATTGATAATATGTATTATTCTTTTCATTATTTTTTTTTTCGTGTATAAATGTTTGCCAATAAACCCTAACAATTAATGAAGTTGATAGTTTTAATTTCCTATGAGGATTGTTTATACTCGCAGAAAAATATGTTGAATTATTATTTTTATAATTTTTGAGTCAAAGAAGCTTAATTTTTAATGATAAACATAATTTTATTTTTATTAATCTTCTAAGTATTGCTCTTTTAAGAACTTTTCTTCGTTAAGGTAGCGTTGCTCTTTCTGCGTTTTTAGTCTCGTTCTTTTTTTTCATATTTCATGGACTTTAAAGAATTATATATATATATTATTATATAATATATTATATATTCTATATATATATATATATAATATATATAAATATATATATATATTAGTATATATATATATTATAATATATATATATAAGATATAGATAGATAATAAATATGTAGAAGATATGAAACCCGTGTGCGTTTGAATATTTACCTCATAAAGCATTTTCGTTTCTTCTTTTCTTTGCTGACGAAGTTTTCTCGCGTTTTCATTTTTCTGATCACGAGTTTTTTTAACACCCCTTGTTCGCTTCAGGAGAACGCCTGTTGCGGGCCCCTCGTCCCCATCAGACGGGAAAGAAGAGTTTTCTGAACCGTCACTTGGTTTGTGTGATTTTAAACCTTGCAAGATTCCTCTGGGTTCTAGACACCGTTTGCCAATTTCTGGCTTTCGAATACTATCGTCCTCCATTTTTGTTAAAAGTGAAATTATTTACAACCGTTTTTCGAGAAAGACGACTTCAAATGAAGTGCTGAATGAAAACAATCAAAATATATATCCGGTATAAAAATTAAAAAAAAGGTTAAAAAAATAACTTTAAATCAAATTTTATTTAAAATTGGTGTTACAATTTACTTATTCCTCTCATTTGATCCTGTCATTATTAGCCTTTATAATTTTTTAATTTTTTTCTTGCTCCATTAATTTAAAAACGTATTTAAAAGAATCCCAGGCGCTTTCCATTAGTAAAGCGGTTAAAAGGCCGAGCCCCGCTAACGATTTTTCCGCCTCCATCACAGCACTTAAGTACGTATCTCGCGTTTTCGGTTCTCGTATATTATAAATAGGACACGGGAATGGGCAGATCAAATAAAGGCAATGGCTAGCGAGTAGTCGACACATCCTCCCATTTCCGTCTGCGAAGGGATGGAGGGCCACAAATCTGTGTAAAATCCAAGCGGCGCACTTGAAATACAGAGTAAACTTTTTAGCAGAATCGAGAGAGGCGCTTTCCTTAATGTAATCAATAGTTTCGTTATACCGGTCGGTTATTTTTAGAAGTTCTCGGTACGCCTCTTCTTCAGAGCTAAACCGCGGGTATTCGTGATCCGTTCCCGCAAACCTTCTTTCGGTCGAGAAACGCCCGAGTTTTTCCTTTTTCAACAGTTTATCCATTAATAGGAGATGGGTGTCTTGAATGCATTCTTCGACGTCTAGCAAACCCATATCGTGACCAATATTAATTTTTTCTAAATGCTCGATCGCCGCGTGCATATTAATACTCACTCGTTCAACATCAGTGGGGTTTGCGTGACTCTCTATCGCTTCGTTCGCTTGTTGATTTTTAGTCGAGCAACTCGTTACTCCCCCAATAATAGAGTGCTCAGAACAGCAGCGGTAGACCTTTTCTCCCCTCTTTTCTCTTTCGCAAAGCTTCTTTCGTAAGTTGATAATTTTTTGTTCCTTCGTTTTCACCGATATTTGAAAGGAAGATGAAACGTATTTTCATTTTTCGCAAGGCGATTTCGCAAAAGTTTTTTTCGACACTGTTTGAGCTTTTTAAAAGGAATTCGGATTTAAGACGAACGATATCATCCACCATTTTTGAAAGTTTTGGAAATTGATCGACGCCCGATACCCATGGAGGGGGATCCGTGATTTCCGCATTAACAAGCATTTCGAGCAATCCTTCGGGTTTATATTTTTCCATTTTGTCGTGTTTCCTAATATTAGAGTTATTTTTACGCGTTTCAGGTTTTCCGAAATTTACGGGCCTTGTCGTTTTCGTTTTTTTCTTTCTCACGCCTTCGTGATTAATCATCATCAGCATGTTATATTTTAAAAAAAATTGCTGACATAATAAATATATTTTCTTTTTCTTTTTTTTAAATGTAAAAATTAACCTTAACTTCAATTTTTTGCTTCATAAAACTTCAAAAATGAATATTGAAAATTCATCTTCAGAAGAAATATTTAAAGATGTGTTTGGAGGGGAAAACCTTTATCAAATGATGAAACATAAAAATGATCAGTCTAGTTTTTCTAACGCGGCTAGTAACGATGAAAAATTAATAGTACACCAAACACCGAAAAAGCTCGATTTCAAAAATAACTCCGCGCCATCAATAGACGAACATCGATCTGATTTTTTAATAGCGGACGACGTTAATTCCCCAATTGATGGAAAGAAAGACAAACATATAATTGGAAATAGATGTGCTGACATCGCTTCCGACTCGTACAAAAATATAAATAGTCCTTATCAAGAGCTATATTCTCCAGACTGCAAATTCGACGAAAAAAGTGACACCTCTAATGAAAATAATCTTTTGTTGAGCAATAAAATTCAATCAGCACATGGATCAGAAAACTCGGAAGAAGATGAGGAAGAATATAATGAGCAGGACGGGACGGAGGAAAGGGAAGATGAAACAAATGATACCGAAGAATTGGGAATTTCGAGAACGTTATTTTCTGCCCCTAAAAAAGCTCAAAATTTAAACTCTCACGATATCGAAACCATTAAACGTGGATATAAATACGATTTCGGAAAAAACATCGACGAAACTGATGTCCTTTCTAAATATACGAATAATGACCAACATTATGAGAAGGTTTGTTACCAGAGCGAAAATTATGATGAGATGCATCAAAAAGAGGAGAAATCAGAAACCCGTCGTAGTTCAAAAAAAAAATTAGACAAATATTATGAAAATACTGATCATAATGAGCCAGAGTTCTCGTTCTTAATGCCGAATGATAAAAGAGTTCAGGAATATCTCCTCGAGGCTGAAGAAGATTCTAAAAGATTTAATTTAGAACTGAAGAAGTACATGAGAGGAAGATTTAAGACTTTATACGAACATAAAAATTATTTGCTAGAAGATGTTAGCGACACAATAGAAACACCTGAAAGTTTTAAAATTGAAGAAACGAAAATATCGAACCAAGAAAACCTCAATAATGGTTCTAAGGCACTCGACAGATATTCACCGATCAATTCCAGTCAAAATGTCGATGAATTCGAATACGACGGTGACGATGAAAGTTGCGGTAACGACGGCGATCACGGCAAGGATGGCGACGACGAGGATAGCATCGGGCTCAGCAACGACAATGAGGATAGCGTCGGCCACAGTGGCGACGATGAGGGTAGCGTCGGCCACAACAGCGACGATAAAAACGACGACGACAGGTACAGCAACGAACCGACACCTCATTTCATCTACCCTGAAATTGAAATCGAACGTATTGAAGATGCGAGCAAATTAAAAAATCAATCAGATAAAAAGTCTATTAATAATAATAATAATAACGACGAAGAGAATCGTATCTTAGCGATGAACGATAGTATTCATGGGCTTAAAAATAGAGAATATGCCGATGATAGTAACGATATCGACTTGTCAACGTTTTTAGTTTCCAACCCCACCGCGCAAAGTGAAAGTTTTAACGTTGGCGCCGATGATATCGTTTCTTTTCCCGTTACTCTCCAATCCAATAATAAGGGTGAGCGAATAGAAGGTCAAGTAGAACGACCAGAAAAAGAGAGGGAAAAGGAAAAGTCAGGATTGAAATGGAACCGAAAAAATGGGGAAGTGAACGAAAGTTCATTGAAACCAATTTCCCCCTCAGAAGTAAATATTTCAAATATTTCTCCGCCAACTTTGCAAAGTATCGCAACAACCGAAGAAAATGAAGAACGTGTTTCACCTATAAATAAAATGCCTAATAACCATATATTTGAATATGTAACCGAGGGAGATATTGGCCAGAAAACAGACACTAAAAGCGATTCCGATACCTCATCCCTTCGTTACAATAATTTTCCTAGATCAAAAAATCATATTCAAAAATCCACACGCCTTTCTCCGATATTAAATGTTACCCGTTTTCCTGATCCTCCCTTAGAGGCTGATGAAAGACACCTCGCCGAATATGTTAATAATTACGAAGGTTATGAGAATGTCGCTTTTCAATCTAATAAAGAAAACGATCACGCTGCCCATGAAATTGCTGATAAAGACGCTATTGGCTCTTTTAAAAAGGGAGAACCTGGCAACGTTTTTATGTCGTTTTTTGAATCAGAACCGGCCGTCTTCGACGATAAATGCGATAATAAATGTTTCTCGGGGTCGAATATTAAGTCTAGCTGCACCAGTGAAATCGAAAATAACGAAATTCTATTAAAAAATAATAAAAAAATCCAAGATTCAACATCCAGAGGTAAACTTCAAGAAGACGCGCTTGAAACTAATTATAATGATTTCAAATCTACCTTTTCAATGGGTTCTTATTTAAAAAACTTTTTCGCTAAAAAATTTGAAGAAAAGGCTAGCGAAATTTATGAGTTTGGTCCGACAATAGTCAATTTG
>JABUQX010065230.1:0-15000 GCA_015478945.1 Trachelipus rathkii
ACACACCACACAAGTAGAGAGATATATATATTATATTATATAGCTTTATTTGTATTCGTATTATATTATTTGTAGTACCTTATTCATATATAGTCATAATTTCATAAACGAAACATATATTAGTTACCTTTATTTTTTTATTATTAGTATATTCATATAGTCTATATTTTTATATATATTTATACTATTAGTCTTATACAGTATTATATATATTATTATATACTACTATACGTTATATATATATGTATATCGATATATATTTATATAGTATATATGATATATATTTCACATTATATATACATATTTTTGTAGATTGGATCTAGTCTTTACATTATCAAGATTATTACTATATCTTGTGTGGTGTATAAAAGGATTATAAGTGATAGTATCTTTATTATATATATACTTAGTATATATATATGATTATATATATATATGATATATATTATAATATATAATATATTATATATGTATATAGTATACACTCCCCAACCCCAACCACAACCATATATATATACTATATACTTTTATATACTATATATCATATATATATTTCATCATATATTATTTATAGTTATATATCTATATATATATATTATACTATATACTATTAATATATATATATATATTATATATTACTATATATACTAATTATATGGTAAAATTTTATATATATATAGTATATACTTATATATATATTTATATTATTATATATAATATATAACATCACTATATATATCACTATATAATATATTATTATATATTAATAATATACTATCTATATATATATATTATATATATTATTTTCCCTACCACCCCATTTCCAGCATGGTTTGCAAGGTGGTGTTGGCTGTTTGATACAAAAAATATCACCACCCATCTCACGAATAAAGAAACAATATGGTAGTAGAGGTGGGTTTTCAGTCCTTGCCCACCAGAGGAAAGAAAATTCTTGATAATTTACTTTCATATTGAATTAGGACCCGCTTTTAAGTTTAACGCAGCTTTCACCTCCTGCAATTTAATATTCAAATTTCTTCTTTTTTTATTTCAATTTTTAACTATCTCAATTTTGTGTCTTTTTTTGTCTCAGATGGAGATTTTTCCTCTTAATAGAAAATTATTAATATAATTTTGCAACTCCTCCTCCAAGACTGTCATATGAAAATTTAATTCCAAATGGTTATACAATAAAATTTCCTTGCATTTTTTAATATTTAAGATCGTAAAAATATATTTTTGTTTCTTTTTTAAGTTGTTACTGGCGTTAACCCTAATGCTTTCTTACTCTCTTAACCCAACAGCATTCTCTTTTCTGAAAATATGGTCAGTCTACTTCTAGAACAGAGTTTTCAGTTCTTTCTTCTTCTTTCTCCGAAAATATAAATATTTTAGGGCTTCCTCCTTCTTTCCAAATCTCTTTCTTCGGGCCTTTCTGTTTTTCGCTGCTTACCCTCTGATTCCACTGCGTCCAGATTCGACGACGGTCGAATAAAGATTTTATTCATATATAATAAATATATTACTATATAGTTATCTATATAAATATTATATACTATATATTATATATAATTATCATATATAGTATATATATATATATATATATTTCATATATCTTATACTATCATATTGTTGGGATAGTATCATATATATACTTATAATATTATTATATATATTATATATATAGTTAATTATATATATATTCTATAATATCTACAATGTTTGTATGAAACATTAAACTTAAAAAATATTAATATTATTGGCTGATTAAAATATTATAAGTAAAACAATTCTTTCCTTAATATGACATAAATTAAAATTTTTTATTGTATATGATATACGTATATATATAATTATATATATACTACCTGCACTTCCCAATATTATTACATCTTATATTATCATATATAACTCATCTTATCACAACTATATATAGTCTATTACTTATATTAATATAACTATATATTATATACTTATATATATATTCTAGTCTATAATATAATATAGAATTTATATATATTCTTTATGATATTATATTATATATATATATATATATATTATATATATAATCACTATCATATTTATATCATATTATATTCAGTATATTATCCACCTTACTATTATTTTAAGTATACTATTATATATACTATGACAATTGCTATTAATTAAGCAAAATGTAAATAAAATTAATAAATTGCAACATATAAGCGATCCAAATCAAAGATTGAATAAATTTCCGAATTCAAAATTTAAAATATAACCCTCAGTTCCCCTCTCTCTCTCTTCATCCTCTCTCTCTCCTCCTCTTTCTGTCTCTTTCTCTCCGTTCATTCCTCTTATCTAACGTCCTTCTCTCTCTCGTCTCTCCTTCTCTCCTCGTCTCAATTCGTCTCGTCTTCCTCCATCTCGTCTCTCTCATTTCTCTCTTACTCTCCTCTCATCTCTCTTCTTCTCTCTCCTGCTCTTTAATTCTCTTCTCTCTCTTCTTCTCTCTCTCTCTACTCTCTCTCTCTCTCTTTCACCTTCATCTCTCTCTCTCTCTCTCTCTCTCCTTCTCTCTCTCTCCTCTCTCGTCTCTCTACTCATCTCTCTCTCATTTTTTGTATTTTTGTATAATTTTATTCTTTTATATGCTTTTGTTACTAGATTGTTTTCCTCTTATTTATAAACTGAGTTGAAAATAACATTTGCGTTTTTAAATATCTTATAGCATAAATTATATAAAAGGAAAATGAAAGATCGTACAAAGAGAAACATTTGTATACAAATATTTATGTACAATAAGACTTTAATACACATAAATGTTAATGATTTTGAGTTGTGGCAAAAATAAGAAAAATTTAATGGGCTATGATCCCAATATTTTTAAAGATTTTGGGACTCCCACCCCCCCCCCCCATTTTAGCCCCCACCCTGAAAATGAGCACATCAAATTCGGAATTAGTCAGTCCGATTGTTGACCCTAATCAAAACACTCAAAATTGTCGCTTTTTTTTGGCCTCTAAAACGTTGTTTTCCGGTGTTTTTTTTTGTTGTCTTTGTAGTCATTTTTTCAAAATATTTTACCAATTTTTCAAAACCATGTTTTTTGACAATTTTTCGTATCCAACTTCCAGAATTTTTTTGAAATTGGAAATGACTTCAAAACCTGAAAGAAAGTCTGAAAGAAAAGTACCATTACCTCAGCAAATACTGCACCTCGATTATCTTTTTCGATTTTTTGAGGTTTTTGCTCAGGCGTTGTGCAATTTCCAAACCCACCTTTTTTTTTGATTTTGGAAAATGAGAGAGAAGAGGATATATATATTTTTTTATCTGTTTTGGGCGAAGTGAATGAAATTTTCAGGGCATAATGTAGTCGGGGGGAGATGCACATTTTTTACTTATAAATAATGGTTCTTTGGTATATGCATTAGTTTTGTGATTGATCTTGGAACAACATTGTTTCAAAAAACAAAATTTTTTGGGAAATTTTTTAAAAAATTTTCATTTTGAGTTATTTCAAAAAAAAAGTATCTAAGTAAAAAAGGTCTATCTCGCCCAACTATACAAGCCCTTGAATTTTGATGTTGATCGGATAAGTAGAAAAAAAAATATCTCAATATTTTCACTTTTTTCAAAAATACTTATTCGTTCCAAAAAAGTGAAATATTAAAATTATTTTTTTTTTTTCTACTGTTTCTAATCCACATCAAATTTTTCAGGGCTTTGTATGTGAGTTGGGCGAGATATAATCGGGTCAGATACATCTTATTCTTTTGTATACTCAAAAAAAGAAAATTTTTTAAAAATTTCCCAAATATTTTTTTTGAAAATTTGTTCCAGTGACAATAGATCCAAACGACTGCATCTACAAAACAATTAAGATGATCTTTAAGTACACAATTGTGCCATCACGAAAGACTTACATATGATCGCGGCTGTGAAAATGGTGTTTCTATCTCTTACTTTGCCCATAAAAAAGTCTAACAAATATTTATGTCGCAATTTTTTTCAATGGTTCAAATCCAAAAAAAGTGGGGTTTTGAAATTGGACAAACGCTGAGCACAAAACTCAAGAAAACGAAAAAATAATCCAGTGTCATTTGTTTTTGTTGACGGTAATTTCGGACCCATGCTATGCATCATTGTTCAAGTTGAATGTCAATTTCAAAATTTGAATTGCTGGAAGTTGATTAGCGGGAAGAAATGTCAAAAAATCAAATAATTTGAAAAATTGGAAATTTTAACATTTTGATGTGGCAGCAAACAGGAAGTTACTCGGAAAACTATTGTTCTAAGAGTGCCAATAAAAAGCTACAATTTTGGTGGTGTTTATAATTCGATACTAAAATCGGTCTTGAATATTATAAACAATACATAACAATTATTTCCTTCCTTCAATTAAAATAAAGTCAACAAAAGACCCTCTTTAAGCAGATAAGTTTGGATCATTGTCCTTTAAAAAAATTTAATTGAGGAAAATTTCAAGTAATATAATGTCATTGTTTTTTTTAAGCTAAAGTTCTTTTTTCATTCGTTCGACCTTGGTCGCATTTTATTTTATTCATTAATCTTATTTGTTTATTTTTATATATTTTTGTTCCTTTGCTTTTCTGTTATGTGTTTTTCCCCCCTCTATTGGGGGGGTTTATTTGTTTAGAAGTAGAAGAATGTAATTTTGCAAATTGGTTTATTAGAAAGTTTTTTTAACGTTGTTGTTTTATTTTTTTTTTATTCATTAAGTTAGTCTTGCTTTTATTCTTTTTACCTATATTATCTAAAGAATTTATATCAACTCTACTTAAATAGTATTAGACTTCAAACGCTTTCTATTATTATTATTATCAACACCCTTTATTTGGTTTATTAGCTATAGTATATATATACTTTACTATGATTATATGGGTTATTATTATATATATATTTATAAGGTATATATATATTCATAGTCGTGGGTGTCGAATCCTAGTTTGGATCCAAGGTTGAAATTACCTAGAAAGTTCCCCTCCTTGATAGGGCTAGGTGCCCGCTGAGGTGCGATACTTCTCTTATTTAGAATTATAGGTAACTAGTATTTACTATATCATACTAATATATATATATATATAACTATATATTATATATACTATCATGTATATATAGTATATATATATATATGATATATTATATATACTATATAATGTAATACTATAGTATAGTATATAGTATTTTTAGTCGATTTAGTATTACTACTTTATAATAAAATGATTATTATATATATGTATATTCTATATATATATATGATTATATTATAATATATTATACTAAGTATATATCATATTTATAATATATATTAGTTATATACTATATATATTACTATATATATATTAAGTATATATTATATTATTATATATATTTATAGTATATATATATATCCTATATTATATATACTAGTATTTATATATATTTATATCAATATATATATATGACTAGTCATATATATATATTATATATATATATAGCTATATATTAGTAAATATTCTTATATATTATATATACCTGCTTATCACTATACTATATATATACTACGTACGTTACGGTAATCTATACCTACTATACGACTACTACGTAATTTATTACAACTATATATTATACCTTAATGTATCTATTATTGTCTGATTTACACTACTAGCTACTATATATCTATCATATCACGTACCTGTTAGTATGATATATCTAGTCCTATACTAGGGTGGGGTTTTTCTGGTTGTTTTTATACTCACTATAAACTAATACTATATATACTATCTTGGATATATATATATATACGTTATTATAAATACTTATCATACTACCTATACTAGCTATACTACTATATACCGTATATATTGTCACGAGTCAAGATGACTTCGTCGTCATCAACTTTAATCGCAACTCCTACATTTTTTACAAAGCAGAAAAGACTATGCTCCAGAGCTGAAAAGGAAACCTCATTGCATGCGTCTCTACCAAGACAGTGTCCAGCGTGAACCAGTACGTATTGAATATACAGCTTAAAAGTGTCCTAACGTTATAACAGGATTTATTACTAACATTTGTTCGATCTGCCAGCTTTGATACAGCGACTTTATACTAACTTGTGATTGCCAGCTTTTTTAAAGACCAGCATACTTCCTCCCATAAAATTGGTATCGTATAATCTAAATACTTACCGAGTGATATTCCTACCGATAAGGCTTAACAAAATCTAAAAGGGGCTCGATACAGTCTTATACGGCGTCTCTTTCTGCGTTTCCAATTCTACAACCGAATACACCGTTCCAAACGTTTAGTCTTGCCGATCAAGTAAGTCGTTACATCGTAAATCCTGGTTTGACATAAATTAGATCCACCGGATACCAACATGAAAGGACACACTCTGTTAGAACCATTATGCGGAACTTTACCGAAAGAAGCATTTCTGTATAAACTCTTACTCCACCTACTATCGCGGATCTTCTTCCGGTTAAAATGCAACGCAATGAACAATTCATATTAGGAATGGCTATGACTAAACCCGTGAAACGGTTCGTGGCAAAATCAACACAGTCAACTTATACGGAAAGAATAGGGCTAAAAGCCGATTCTAAGGAGGAATTATATATATATAGCTACTAGTATACTATATATATTATATATACTAACTATTATACTGATCATATATTATACTACCTAGTACTACTATAACTAGTATACTATTTATTACTATTATATATATTTATATATAGATGTGTGTTGTATTGTATGGTATGCTATTATATATATAATATATTATAATAATGGTAGTATATATACTTCTACGTATTATATACTATTTAACTATACTATACTAATATATAATATAATTATATCATATAAAATATATATATTATATATATATATATCATATTATATATATATATATACTATATATATATTAACTATATATATGTATATATATTATATTCTGTGTGTGTGTTGTATGTATATTCTATGATGTTGGTGTTTATGTGTATCTGTTATGTGTGTATTATGTGGTGTGCACGGTGTTGTGTAGGTATGCAGTGTGGGTGTGGGTTTTATTGATTATGTGTTGTGTTTTTGGACACACTACAAACTGTAAAAAGGATATGGGGGGGCCCACATTTGAGAAAAGGGGTGCACATACAATTTAGGTTATCAATTTTTTCTAAGCAAGAAGAAAGGTTTTATATTTATTTATTATTATTATTATTTATTATTTATTATTATTATTTTATGTACTTATTATATTCATATTATTCTGTAGTTATTATTATTTCATTATGTTATTATTATTAATTATTATTCATTATTATTATTATCGTTATTGTTATTTCCGTTATTATATCCAATATTTAGGGGTTATGAGTATACTAGTGTTTTGAATTATTGTATAATATGGTATTATTAATTATTAATTGTTGTTCCAATGGAAGTCGAGTCTCCGTTGGTGGACAACGGTCAGATGTCTACAAAAATTTCAGCAGAGTTGGGAAGAATTGATGGTTTGTGGGATTTATTATTATCACATGAAAATAAAGAAGAGCCTCCGAATGTGATCCCTCAAGTTATCTTAAGTTTATAGAAAAACCTATATGCAATATTTTTTTAAACAGATTAACAAATAATTTTATTTATTTAATTATTTTATTATTTTATTTAATTTTATTCATTTAATGCATTTTTTTAATTTTATTTCAATTTCATTAATATTTTTTAACTCGATAGTTTTGCCCCACTATTGAAATCAGTTTTAATGAATAATACCCTTAAATACCTAATTAAGTTAATTAGTGAATTTTGATACATGTGCGATACTCGAAGTAACTAAATGATTAATACGAGGACTATCCCAAAGGGTAGACAGGGAAATGGGTAGACAGGATAAAGGGTCGACACAAAATCAAAAAAAATTTCCTGCACAACCCGCAGAAGTTGTTAGTTTTCACGAGCCAATCGGAACGAATCTGCCATTGAAGGTTGTTCACTGCAGATCAAATCATTCAACCTTCGGTTAGAGCCAAAATATACAGTACTGAAACTCGTTCATCTCGTAAGTGCATGCGCGTTTGTTGATGGGACATAGCTTTCATCGAACATGTTCCCAGACGTAAAAGGATGTTGTGTGTGTGCAGATGTGTGTTAGAGATGGGTCTCAGGACAGAGGAAAGGTTTTCACAGTTGAGTAGTATTTCCGCTCATTTTGAAGTGGCAGAACAATTCCAAAAGAGATTTGATAGGACGGCATCAATTAATACAGCTATGCTGTCTATTGTTACGAAATTTCGCCGTTTTGGTAGTGTACTATTTCAACAGAAGGAAAGGTCTGGTCGACCGGTATCCGTTTCGGAAATGAGAATCTCGGAAGTGTTCTAGAGCAGGTTTGCAAGCAGGACGAAGCGTTCATCGAAAGGCCTTGAAACTGAACGTAGGCGAAACGTGCGTTCGCAGATTGTTTAAGAACATAGGTGAATGTCCGTGCCGAATACAGTTTGGACAGCGCTTAACAGAACCAGATATGCAATTTTGGTTGGTGTTTTTTGGAACATTTTGAGCAATGGTGTGCGATGATACAGACTTCCTGAGGAATGTGTGCTTCTCCGACGAAGTCACATTCGTTTGAAGGGTGACATCAATCGGCAGACAACTCGCTTCCTTGGTTTGGGCTGCCAGATGTATCGTTCATAAACAGCCACGTAGTGCACGTGTCCTGATATGGTTTGATGTCTCAGCACAGGGTCTATTAGGCCCCTATTTCATTGAGGATGAGGAAGGTAATGCTCTTGCCATCAACCAACAACGCTACAGGGACATGGCAATTGGACCATTTTCGCAGGATTTGACACGGTTCTGTTGTGAAAGAGGCCTTCACATGAATAGACAGTGGTACCAGCGGGACGAGGTGACCAGCCATACAGCTCGAGAAACTCTAGCCATGCTGCAGGGAATCATTGCACCTTTCACTGATTTTACATACCCATCCTATTCCACCGATCTTACACCACCTAATGCTATTTGTGGGGAATGTTAAAGGAGAGTGTGTCCAAAAGTGTAGATCGGCCAAACACTGTTCCTGCCTTACGATAGCAAATCACTGCCTTTTGCAGAAGTCTGAACCAACCTCTCTTCCAGGATATGTTTGAGAATCTGTGTGAGCGACATGAACACTGCCTACAACAAGGCGCTGCACACTTCGTACACTTACATTATGCAAACCATGGTAAATCAACAAGCTAATAGCGTGTACGTTAGTTTCTTTTAGGAAATAAACTTCACACCTATGAAAGAACTCAGATCTTTAATAGTATTGGGTTTTGGGATATTCATAATAGCGGTGATTTTATCCTTATTACGGAGAGTGGAGCCTTCAGACACTTTAAAATTAAAAGCTTACAACCTGTCCAATACCAATATATAAAAATGTTTAAAATTTTAGAAAGAATTAGAGAAATATACTTTGTGAAACTAGTAGGATTGGAAAGAAACCCTTCTACAATGCTGTTATAAGAGAAACTATTAAAATTGGTGTTGATTGTTAGGAACTCTCGACAATCTGAGTAAACTTTAAGATTATAGAATACCTTTTTTAAATCTAAAACAAAAAAATATTTTTCAACCATGAAGTAGGTTAGTAAAGTCACTCAAGTTAGGGAGGCTGAAGTTGTCTAGAACTGCTCGTTTGCCCAATCATCTTAAGTCGATCACTATTTAGACTCAACAACAGGGCTTAAGTAGAACTGATATAGGAACCCTCAGTCTGAGTGTGAAGGAGAAAGTATTCTAACATTTACTAACTAACCTGCATATCTCTTCCTTTGCCTTCGGGACATGGTTATGCGCTTGACTCGGGGGATGAACCCCACATGGACGCAATACCAAAATGGGGTCTATCGCAATGTTGTGCAGACTTTGGGTGAATTTTTGTCTGCAAAGGTCTCGCGCTGAAAGGTATGAGGGAAACCTGCATATGGTAGGCTTTTATTTTGACTTATGTCATGCTCTTCTACTTAAGTAAACCACTAGTTTAAGTTTTTTAAACCCGGATATATATATTATTATATATATATATATATATATATATATAATATATATATATAATATATATTATATATATATATATATATATATATATATATATATATATATATATATATATATGTACTAAGTATAGTACTATAAAAAATAATACTTTTATAATCTTTATTGTAATTTTAAAGCTAGAACTCATTTGAGGCAAAAGCTATTAAGATAAGAGCAGAAACAAAGCATCTCTGACCGTTATGTGTATTTATTATGTACGGTAAAATTGCTTACATCTTATAAGATCACACATAACTATTTTTATTCTTTTTTATGTTATTTCAAATTGAAACAGCCAATAGAACATTTTGTTCCTACCCGGTTCGATATGAGACCGAGGAAGGGAAGGCAGTGAGGCCAACGACATCAGGGCCGTCAACACGTGTCCAGGGCCTGACCCTGGCACATTAAATATATTATTTTTCTATTAAAATTGAAGGTGTTATTATATAATTATTGTTCCTATATCAAGATCTCTTGTAAGTGTCAGTTTGATACGCTATGTTGATAATCAGTGAAATAATAAGATATATGAATTACAGAGAATGGTGAATAAGATCTAGCACAGTACATTGAATCACTATAGCACTCGCCCCTGTGCGAATCATTCTAATAAATATAATATTTGGATTCGAGTACTCACGAAAATGTATTCGAAGGGTCAGTGGCCCAGTCCGTATTATATACAAAATAATAAATTTGTCTATTATGATATCTAATCAAAATAATACAAGAAAGAATTATTTAATAAATGGACTAACATCAAAATCTCTTTAATACACCTTCCATCATATTAATTATCGTACCGAGGGTGAGTGATTTAATTCTATGTTTAATTAATTAATGACCTCATCATCTCGCAGTACATATTTGTTGAACCCCAGAACGACATCGATCATTACAATCTTTTGATAAAAGGGGCTATAATAATAATAATAATAATAATAATAATAATAATAATAATAATAATAATAATAATAATAATAATAATAATAATAATAATAATAATAATAATAATAATAATAATAATTAATATTAATAAATAATAATAATAATAAAATAATAAGATTTTATTAGTTGTGCTAATTGGCATAATATTTATCCTTTTCTCAGTTAATATCATACATAAAATTAATAATAATAATAATAATAATAATAATAATAATAATAATAATAATAATAATAATAATAATAATAATAATAATAATAATAATAATAATAATAATTAAGATGATGATTATTATAATTTGATGAAGAAATTTTTTAATAAGTTATTAAAACAGTAAGTCTTGAGGGTCAATATTGTTAATGCTAAAAACGTAAGTGGTAGCGTGAAGAAAGTTTCTGGTTATAAAAAGAAATTAAAAAAAGTCGTTACCCAGTTAATAGTTCTTTCGGAAACTGAAAATCACCATCCAAAAAAAAAAAGCAAAACGTAAATAAAACAACTGAAAGCAACAAAGGTTCCAAAGTCGCAAGAAAGCCGTAAACAGATATTTTCAAAAAAAAAAAAAAAAAAAAAAAAAAAAAAAAAAAAAAAAAAAAAGACTCCATTAAGTACGAGTTGAACTCATTAAGCAGTGACTTGTTAGTATATGGGTAATGGGTAGAGGAAAGAGCTCCCCACCATTGAGATCCTCCAAAAGCACTTAAGTAAAGCTTTCTTACAAAATTGAAACTAAGAAAAAACTTGGGAAAGGAAAATTTAAAATTCCCCAAAAGTCAAAGCGCCTCTAGTCTGAGACGAGTTAAAGATCAAAATTGCCTGTCTTTCAAAAGCTTCTCAACTATCGTAGTGACCGTAAGCGAAGTCTCTCAATTCTCCCAGATGGTTTATAAGCCAAGGTATTTTTATTTAAAATGCATATTTAATTTTGTAATTACTTGTATTGTTAAAAGTAATTAAAATATATTAGACACGGCGGCATAATGATGTTGTAAATGATGAAAATCAGATAGAATTTCTTTTTGTTTGCAATATATTTTTTTGAATCTTGTGTTTGAAAATAAATTTTTACAATGTATAAGGATGAGGGTATCCCCATCATTCTTACTCTTATCCCCCCAAAATTGGGAGGGAAAGAAGGTTGAACTTGTAAATAAGACTTTGAGATACTTTTGTAACATGGGTGCCGAAAAAGGTTTTCCGTGACGTGAAGAAGGTAAATAAAACTTCTCTTTTATACAGAAAGAAATGTAATAGAGTTATGTGTAACAAAAAAATTGATATTTTTAAAATTCGTCGTAAGCGGGCCCTTGTAAAAGTGACCGTTAGATGATATAAGAAATATTCCTTTTGGAGAAATGAAATTGGTAATTGTTTTTAAGAATAAGAAAATTTATATTTTAAAAAAATTTTGGGAGGTCTTTAAGATCGGGTTTTAAATGCATGCCGGGAATTCCCATATTAAAAAAAATTTATTGTATGTTATTTATTGATTTTAATACTTAGATTAGAAAGGTCCTCTGATTAAAAAATTTAATGAAATTATTATAATTAGTAATATACGAAGTTTATTTTATGTGTTAATTAGGAAGACTATTGCTTAAAATATTTTTATAACGTTTTAAGTGTGCCGACGTATGATTACTATATTTTTTCGAATTAATATGAAATATCATTTATTTAAAAATTATTCTGAATACCTTAGTGGGAAATATAACTTTCGTTCAGGGTACCATATGAGAGTGGGAGGAGCTATGAACTCCAAATAGACATCTGACGTCACCACGAGAGTGGGTAGGCTTGAGATCTAGGTTTTTAAACAAAAAAAAAAAAAAAAAAAAAAAAAAAAAAAAAAAAAAAAAAAAAAAAAGATTACTTTTTTTGAATCATTTTGATAAATTCTACGGAATATGCTGCCAAACTTTAAAAAAAAAGTTTTTTAAATGTTATTTATATATTAATTGAAGGCTTGGGTATTTCTGGCTTTCTCGGGATGCACCAGACTGTACAGTTTAGTTACTATATAAAAATAATGCTTTTATAATCCTTTATAGTAATTGTAAAGCTAGAACTCATTTGAGGCAAAAGCTATTGTGATAAGTGCAGAAACAAAGCATCTCTGACCGTTATGTGTATTTATTATGGACGGTAAAATTGCTTACATCTTATAAGATCACACATAACTATTTTTATTCTTTTTATGTTATTTCAAATTGAAACAGCCAATAGAACAAATATGTTTCATTACCCGGTTTCAAATATATTTGATAACCCGGTTTCAAATACATTAGAGGTAAAGTGGGGCTAGCCCTGGCACGATACCTATATTATTTATGTTAAAAATTGAAGGTGTTATTTATAAACTTAATGGTCTATATTAAGATCCTTGTAAGTGTCTGTTTGATACGCTATGTTTGATCATCAGTGAAATAATAAGGATAAAAATTAGAGAGAATGGGTGAATAAGACCTAGCACAGTAAATCGAAGGACACTATTGCACTCGCCCCTGTGCGAATCGTATCTAATAAATATAAATTTGGATTTCGGTACTCACAATAATGTATTCGAAGGGCCAGTGACCCAGTCCGTATTTATTATACAAACATTAAATAATTGTCTAATAATGATATCTGATTCAAAACAATATAACAAAGAATATTAATAAATGACTAACATCAAAATCTCTTTAATACACCTTCCATTCATATTTAATATATTGTACCCTTGATGTGAGGAATTTAATTCTATGTTTAATTAATTAATACCTCATCATCTCGCCAGTACCCCAAAAAAAATTTTTTTTTTTTTTTTAAAATTTTGGGGGAACCCCAGAACTGACATCGATTTATTACAAATCTTTGATAAAAGGGCGGATAGATAATAATCAATAATAATAATAATTAATAATAATATAATAATAATAAAAATAAAATAATAATAATAATAATAAATAATAATAATAATAATAATAATAATAATAATAATAATAATAAGTAAATCAATAAATAATAAACATATAAATAATCAAACTTATAACAAATTATAAATACACAGATAAATATTATTAAAATACATAGAAACGATCAATTTTAATAATAATAATAATAATGATAATAATAATAATAATAATAGATAACGCGGTGATAATGAAAGTGTACAATATTAATTACTCAAGTGAAATTTTTTTTTTAATGGTATTAAAAAGAAGTGTCTTTAGGGTCAATATTGTTAATGCTTAAAACGTAAGTGGTAGAGTGAAGAAAGTTTCTGGTTATAAAAAGAAATTAACAAAAAAGTCGCTTACTCAGTTAAAGTCCTTTCGGAAACTGAAAATCACCATCCAAAAAAAAAAAAAATTAACGAAAACAACAAAGGTTCTGTGGCGACCATGAGCGTGAAGCCAAAGTCGCTAGAAAGCCGTAAACAGATATTTTCAAAAAAAAAAAAAAAAAGATCTTCCAATCGAATTTCTACAACAAGGAAGCTTTGAGATGCTAAAGAGGGTGGGTAGAGAGAAGAAACTCCCCACATTTAAAAACCTCCATAAGCCACTCAAGAAACTAGCTTTGCTCTAAAAATTGAAACTGAAGAAGAAAAACTTTGGAAGAAAATAAAATACCCCAAAAGTCAAAGTCGCCTCTAGTCTGAGACGAGTTAAAGATCAAAATTGCCTGTCTTTCAAAGCTCTCAACCTATCGTAGTGACGTAAGCGAAGTCTCTCAATTCTCCCAGATGGTTTATAAGCCAAGGTATTTTTATTTAAAATGCATATTTAATTTTGTAATTACTTGTATTGTTAAAAGTAATTAAAATATATTAGACACGGCGGCATAATGATGTTGTAAATGATGGAAAATCGGATAGGTTTATTTTTGTTGACATAAAATAAATTATAATATTCGCATGTAAAGGAAAAGTCTCTCATTTTCCTAAAGAAGAAGTTATCCCCATCATTCTTACTCTTATCCCCCCA
>JABUQX010065230.1:17500-28601 GCA_015478945.1 Trachelipus rathkii
ATATAAATATAATATATAATATATATATATAAACTAATATATAAATATATATATTATATATATATATATATATATTATATATATATAAATATATATATATATTATATATAATAAATATATATTATACATATATAAAATAATATGATAATATATAATTATAATAATATTAATATATTATATTAAAATATATATAATTAATATATTATATAATATATATATATAATTATTTATATATATATAATTAATATATGTTGAGCTAATGTGAGATTATTGTACTAAATAAGAGACTGAAAATGTAAAAAAATTGAGATAAAAATATTAAATTTGATATTATGAATTTAAATATCATAAAGTAATAAAAATGATTCTGATAAAATAATTATTCATTAATCGTATAAGGCTCCTCCCATTATTACTACTCAATTATAAGAACAACATTAAAAAAGTAATAATTAGGTACTAAGATCCATTATATAACTAAACAAATATAGTAACTCTAATACAAAAACAGATCATGATAATCAGTAGTATGCACAAAAGATCAATTAAATACATTTACAGATATTTGACATACTTTATTTTATGAGTAAAAAAACGATTTAATGATATATAGTAAGTAATATAGTGATTAGACTAAGCAAAAAGCTCTGTTTATATTTAACTTCATTGATTCTTACTATTTTTTTTTTTATAATAATAAACTTCTTTATTAATACTATAATATATATATATATTTATTATATATATATATATAATATATATATATATATAATTATATAATATATTACATATATCATTTTTTTTCAGGTGTCATTCATCCCTCTAAAACGGGATTTTACTTCTCTATAATTAACATCTAAAAACAAAAGCTTTTTCATTTCTATCTGTAAGATAAAAGAAGGTTAATCAAAGTAAACATATTTAGCTATGCACAGTCCTTGAGCTAGTGTGAAAAAAGGAGTGTCAGAAGTAGACATAAAAACGAATGAAATATCATTCTGCAAAACCAAATTCCTCATGCTGGGCCAGCAAAACCGAAATCATGGTCTTTTGCAAAATTAACACATCGATTATGTGTATTTAATGTCACATTGCAATAACTTTTGCATCTGCCTTTATGTGGGGAACCTTGTCACAAGCTTTAATAAGTACTCAATATATAAAAACATCTCACCGAATTCGATGTCTTTTTAGTTTTGCAATAAATGTATTTCAATAAATCTAAAAGTTTTGTCTGACTGATCTACTTTTTCTAAAATCATGCCGGGAGTCATACCTGTGTAAAAGTAATATTTCAGACAGTGAAGTGTAGAGGTGCTAGGAGGATATAATAAAGATTATAAGAATAATTTATAATTTTCATAATTTTAAGAAAGCATCGGCAACCATTCTATTAAATTTAAACTTTTATTTACAAAAAGTTTAATATTCGGATCTTTTGTAGAAAACATACCTCAGAAAAAATATTTGAATGGTTGGTAATGATTTTTTAATTTAGGTAAAGAAAAATTACACAATTTTTAAAAGGCTAAAAAGAGCTTACTTTTTTCCTATTTTGAGCTTCAATATTGATTATTTTTAAATTCATTTTTATTTAATTTTTAGTTTATTTCGACTTAAATATTTATTATTGGTGTCCACAAATGAGAGCTCATATATATAATTTTTATATCATATATATATATAATCCTATACTATATATATATATTATACACTATATATATATATCTATATACTATATCCCTATATATATATATATACTATATTCTATATATATTATATATATTTATACTATTAATATATATATATTAAATTTTTATATCAAATATATATATTAAAATGTATTATAAAGTTGTGCAGAAGTTTTATAATGCTCACAGTAAATGTAACTAGGGACCGGCCAGCTCCTACAGTAAAACAAATATATATTTGGAATCAACGGGGAAAATTCAAGGATGATTTGGATTTCTAAAACTTGTTCTTTTTTCTCTATTTTTACTGCTACAACAAAACTTCAATTATTCTATTTCAACCGCCATTAGGGGGCTCGAGCCGACCCGGGACACAAGGGAATACGTTTCATACCCCGCGAGGGGGATCGGTCGGAGAACGCCCTCGCCGACAACCCAAAGATCAAGAGCGGGGGTTTTCTCCGGAGACATTCCCCGAGGGGGGGATTAGTCCCCTCCGCCGTCGTCCACCGGAGGTCCCTCGAGAGACCCCGTTGCTCCTGCCATACGTTGAGTTTACAAAGTTCATACCATTGTTTTCTAGCACTGGATCAGAAACAGCTAAAATTATTCTTCATTTTTTTAAATGACTAAAAGATTAAAGATTGTCGTGGTTATAAAAACACTCCAAATATGGCAGGAGTCGGGTCTTTCGGCCTCCCGGTGGGGGACGGGGGGAACTAATGCCCCCTCGGGGGATGGTCTCCGGAGCGCGCTTTTGTCTTTTTGGTGTCCGCGGGGTTCCTCCGACATTCCTCCGGGTATGAAACCCGTACCCCCTCTGTCCCGTCGCTCGAGCCCCGCTAATGGAAAAAAAAAAAAAAAGTAAATCCCATCCCTTAGAATTTTTCGCCTGATTCCAATATATAATTTTGTTTTCTGTAGGAGGCATGCCGTGGTCCCTAGTTACATACTGTGAGGATTAAAAAAAATTTGACATCTGATATATATATATATACCTATATATATATATATTATATAGTATCATAACTATATGATTATATATATATATCTCTATATATATATATATATATATATATACTATATATATATAATACCTATATATATATATATATATCTATATATATATATAGTTATATATATATATATATATATATATCTATATATATATATATATATATATATATATACCTATATATATTATATATATTATATCTATATATATACTCTAATTATATTGCTACTATATATTATATATACTATATAGTATATATATATATATATATATATAAAATATATATAAGTCTTATTTTATTTTCATATAATGCTTCCAGAACCCATTACATAATATTTACTTTTACAATTCGGGACCATTATTGCAAATTCAGAATCTTAAAATGGGCATTTATTTCAGCACAGGTTTACCAACCTTTCCAATACTAATTTATTTTGAGGGATGTGGTCTACAAAAGGTCTAAATAATTCTTTAAGTTTTTTTTAAGCGATTAGTGCCTGTTTTTTTTAGTTTTCTGAGTTCAATATAAAGTAGAAAATAAGTTACGAAATGAGTGTGAAAATTTTTTTTTCTTTTTTTTTGTGATACACAAAATTTCTAATTATGTACTATTTAATAGTGAGCATAAAAATTTTTGTTTCGTTAATTTTTTAGTACTAATAACAGATTATCAGATTCAAGTAACTGGGATGGGGAGTCGAAAAAAATAAATTGACTCCCGACTCAATCCGACTCCCAGAGTCGATATTTAAAACAACCGACTCCCGACTCATGAGTCGATTTTTTTAAAACGGAATTGAAAGTTTCTTGCTTACTGGCTTTGTCGCTATTTTAGAATTATTTTTATGCTTAACAGCCCTGCACTTTAACTTCGCATCCGCACTGTTCTAAAATCATGACTTATAATTATTCTTTTCATGTGCGAATCAATCCTCTCCTGTAATCCCTGTCTTGAACAACCGAAAGACGGCCTTGTGCATTGCAAGCTTGTCCATCATTAATAGCTTGTTCCAGATTGAAGAAGGGAAGTTATCAATTCAGCGAGCGAGGGAAGTTTTTCGAATATTGTATTACGCGGCTCTGGAAACTCATCCACCTATTCCCCATTCTATTTTACATATTTCTTTAATTTCCTTTACTTAGTTTTGGGCAACTGCAAATTTCATTCACTCAAATTCTCAAATCAAAAATACACTAATTGGTAGGGCCACGCAGCGTAGTTGTCCAAACTTAACCCTTGGCTGCTAATAACGCTACTTTTCTTTGACTACATCATTACTATCACGATAGTGTTTATTTTATTGTCTCCATTTCTCAATTTTAGTCATTTGCTAATTGTTCATAGTTTTCTTGTTGCTGTTGTTCTGTCTTCGGTTTTCATTCTTTCAATTCTATAACATCAGTTCTTCCCGGTTACGTGAATATATATTCATAATTTTCGTATTATTTCCTTTTTTCTTCCTGCTTCCTAAAGGGCAGAATCCATTTTGGGCTCGCCGGTCTGAATCCCTCCATCTTTCAGCCCCACGGCTAAAAATGGACATAATTCGGAATTTTCAGCCGACTTTAACTATATAAACACCAAAACTCGTGGCTTTTTTTTGCCCTCTTAAAACGTTGTTTTTCCGAGTGTCTTTTCTGTTGTATGTAGCTCAATTCTTTCAGATTTTCAAATTTTTCAAAACCACTGTTTTTTGACATTTCTTAACGTCACGCTACCAGAATTTTTTAGAAATGACTTCAAATCTCTGAAATATGCAATAGATAGGTCATTACCTAAAGTACGAAGTCTTTTTTCGAATTTTTTTTGAGTTTTGTGCTCAGCGTTGTCCAATTTTCCAAACCCCACTTTTTTTGATTTGAAATGAAAAATTGCGGGCATATTTTTTTTTTTTTCTTGTCGCATCAACATCAAATTTTCAGGGCATATGTAGTGCGGGGGAGAGTGCACATTCTTCTACTACTAGATAATCTTCTTTTGTATAATGCATTAGGTTTGTGGATTTGTTTTTCGAACAAACTTCAAAAAAAAAAGTTTTTTTTGAAAATTTTTTAAATTTTTTTTTATTTGAGTATTTACATACAAAACAATTATCTAAGTAAAAACATGCATCTTGCCCGATTATTTACAAAGCCATGAAAAATTTGATTGTGATCGGACAAGAATAAAAAAAAATATCGGCAATTTTTTCAAAATATCAAAATCAAAAAACAAGTGGGTTTGGAAATTTGGACAACGCTGAGCAACAAAACTCAAAATTCGAAAAAGTAGCTTCTGTACTTTTTTGTAGGTACTGGGACTATCTATGCAGTAATTTCAAGTTTGAAGGTCCATTTCCCTAAAACAATTCTCGGTACGTGAAGTTAAGAAAATGTTCTCAAACATGGGTTTTGAAACAAATTTTTAAGAATTCTGAAAGAATGACTACATTACACTAGAAAACAACCGGACAACAACGTTTTGCAAGTGCAAAAAAAGCGCACATTTTGGTGTTTATATAGTTAACATCGGCTGAAAATTCCGATTTTATGTCCATTTTAGGTGGGGCTGAAAATGGGATCAAGCCCCAGCTGCAAAATTGAAACACTCTTCCCTAAAGGAAAGTCTTTTTAAACAACATAATAAAGAATATCAAAACTATGACAGAGGAAAAGCAGTCTTAACATATAGGGGAGAGTGTCACAGTGGTGTCACTTTCTGAGTCATTTGAGGTGCGGGTCCATGTAACAGCACCCTCGATGATCTCAGACCATAACGCAACCCTAGCGATCTAAACATCCAATGCTGAATTGTCAGGGGTGTTGGATCCTGGTACAACACTCTCTGTACCTTCCATGACTACAGTGTCTCCTACTTATACTAAGGTTGCCAATATGACCGTGCCAACATCGGCCTACAGGAGAGACTTCCAAACACAGTCCCTCATCCACCCCTCTTTATGGCACCACTTGGGGAGTTGCACGCCCGGAATTGCCCTGCCGTTTGTTCTTTAGAGCACAATTTTACCTTCGATGTTGTTAACATCCAACAACCCTCTCTCTCACTCATTCGTTTATTCGTAACTGAAACTCTCAGGTGTTTGTCTTGTCTGACATGAAAACTCTACCTCTCTTGACTCTTACTCTTCTCTCTCCTCTCTCTACTCTAGTTTTCAGCCAAGGCTCTTGCTTATGCCTATGATGTTGATGCGTCATTTCCTTGGTGCATTTCGAAGTTTTCACCACCGCAATATATTTTCTTATAATTCTCAGATATAGCTTTTGATCTTTTCGTAACCTCTACTTCCTTGTTCTGTAACACTTCTTGTCTCCTCCGGTTTCTCCAACTCCTTTCGCTTAATCTAGTATCCTCTTTATACCTTACGTCTCCTCTGGCATGGAGTCCTGCAGTCCATATTCTCTCCCTTCAACCTAAACCGAACACATACTTCTCGGTTATAGCTCTGCTTGTTCTTCGTGATATTCGTCACAGGGACGACGCTGCCTTCAGGACATTACAGTCATCTTTGAATACGCCTCAGAAACCACTGCAGCTTATATTTCCATCTCGACCGTGCAAAATTTATTTTCTCCATGACACTAAAAACTTTTCTTCAGTAGAAAAATGCAATGATCTTACTGGTTCCTCCTTTCTTCACGATTTTCTTTAATAATTTTGGTCCAAAAAAAAAAAAAAAAATTAATATTTTATTTTTCTTCTTGCCCGCTTTCCCTTCCTCTTTATCCTACCCTTCCGCTAAAGCTTGACTCTTTCTCTGAAACCTTTTCTTCTAATTCCACTTAGATGATTCCGGAGATATTCTTCCTCCCTCCAACTCATGACTAATAAAGTAATTTCTTCTAAAGTTGTTTAAAAAAAATTTTTCTCTGATCATGGTAATTAACATTGTTAAGGATAACGCATCAAATATTAAGGGTACTTTTGGAAATTAAATTGAAGAATTGAGCAAAAACTTGAGGAAATGGTCAATGTGATACAGATTCTTCTTAAAGCAAACAAACGATTTGAAGTACTCCTTTTCATAAAACGAATCGTGGATAGAGTAATGGAAAGATTGTTCACAGATGACGTTTATTATTGAATGGACTCACGAGCGTGCTGACGGTTACAACTTTACAATACTACATTGCCATCAGATTTATAAGCAAGGCGATAGATCAATATCGCTAAAGTCTTAACGAGTGCATAAAAATTAATGGAAGTTTCCTTAATATTCCGTCAGTTAGGAAAAGTGAGTGTGAGGCATGAAGGACATATTGGACCAACCATGCGCATCGCACGCAAAAAGAGAATGGAAAAAATGACGGTCAAATTCTGTTTATTCTAAAATATTGCAAAGTTTGGTGCATCTAATACAAGTTTATTTACCGATTTGCTCCTCCTCACATTCCAGTTAGTGTTTAGCACTTATTTTGAGGATGTCTAAAAATAAATCTAATTTTCCGAATCGTAAGGGCATCAAATTAGAAAGAGATTCGTTTGAGCAGTTTTATTTTTAAGAAAGAACGTTTTGAAAAAAAAAATATATTACATATGCGCCCATATATTCAATAGAGAAATTATTTTAAAGTTCGGAAGAAAGTAACATTTCCAATTTAAGTCTATTTGTTAAAAAGAATGTTTGAGACGGCTTGGTAGACGAGATTTTTGAGCAGGGTGTGTAAAAGGAGAGGTTTTGAAAGTAAATGTAGGATAAGAAGTAAGGTTATGGTTGTGCATGTGAGGACAGTCCTCAGTGTGAAGTTATGTTAGATGGTGAGCAGCTGGAAACAGGTGTCCGAGTTTAAATATTCTGTAGGGTATTATGTTGGATGAGAAGGGATAGGATGATGCCCAGAATGTAGTAAGGAAAGTTGTGAATGGCAGGATAGTGGCTGGTGCAATTAATCGTTGGTGAATGTAAAGGGACTAAGTCTTGAGGTGCGTAGGGTCTTCACATTGAACGGTATGGTTGTTACCACTGTGAGTTACTTATATAAGTAGAGAGACTAGTGAGTCTGGAATAAGAAGTATAAGATCTAAAGTTAAATGTGTTCAGATGGATCAATCTTAGGGCATCGCTAGGTGTGAGTAAGCAATTGATCGCAAATCAGGAATGAACGTATTATGAGAGTTGTGTGGTGTGAAGAAAGGGCGTAAATGAGAGAATACTGAAAGTATGTTGAGATGGTTTTTGGTCATTGGCGAAAGGATGAATGATAGTCGGTCTGTTAAGCGGATGTATAGTGGAGAGTGTGTTGGGCACCGACCGGCTGGGAGACCGAGCGAAGAGAAGTGAATTGAGTCAGTAAACGAATGTCTGAGGAGAGAAATGCTGAGTCCTTGGGTAGAAACGAGAATAAAGTGCATAATAGGTGTGAATGACGGGTTTTTTCGAGGGGGTATGGTTGTGTGGCCCACCTGGACAAGGGGATGAACCCTTAAACTGACGATTTACCATAGTGAGGTGCCGTCGCGGTCCCGTGAAGAGCTCTAGGGTGGATTTCTGTCTGCGACAGTTAGGTCTTTCTTCATAATAATTACTTTGTCCACATTCTGAGCGGGCGGTTTCAAAGCTGGCTTAAATTCTTTCGACTTTTGTCATATACTTCTACTCTTCTTCAGCTTTTCTTTTCCGATGCATGTTAAGCAACCTTCCAACCCCCCCCCTCCGTTTCTGTGCTTCAAGGTTTCCTAATATCGAGAAAACAGAGTTAAAAAAACCAACAATAAAGTCATCCCAACCAATTTTAAATTGGAAAGTCATCCCAACCAATTTCAAATAAGTAACTAATCCATTTTATATTCTGCGATATACCTCATCCGGTTCTCTTCTTCCACTCCCTCTCTCCATATTTTTTTTTCTTTTATAGATTTTAAGTAGAATTAATTACTATCATGCTGTTTAATGTATGCCAACATGCACTTTACTACATTCAGGAAACTCTTCTGCCTTCATTAGTTCCATCTCCCTCCTCCCTACTCTACACTGTCTTGTGTCTTCTTCCCTCTTTCCAACTCTCTCCCTTGCCATCTCTGAGCATGGTGCATATTTGTCTCTTCTTAGCCCTGTCCCTTATTCACAGTAATATATATATTGTATATATAGTATATATTATCTACTATATTCTATAGTATTAAGTATTCTACTATATATATATAATAGTCCGTAGCCACTATCAATTATCTACTATAGTATCAGGTTATATAACTAATACTATATATATATATATATATATATATATATATATAAGTATATCTATTATTATACTCTATACTATATTAGCCGTGATCGTACCTTCTCCCGGATATACCAGGTTCTGGCCGAACCTCGATTCTTTTCGGAAGTTCTCCGGCGTCGGAACTTTCCACGTCGGGTTTGGTTCCGCCCGAGCCGACGGAACTGACGGACAGCTTTCGCCTACTTCTATGTTCCCCTCAAATGTGTCTTTCTTAATACTCCAGTAACTCTCGTAAGTTCTGATCTCCCTCTTGTCATTTACAAGCAGTTCTGATTACTCTGGCTCGTCATTTCAATAAAATAAACATTTGAAATTGACTATTTGTGAAACAAATATCAATGATAAAAATGACATTTGAACTCTCTCCCGTATAAAAGCTTACTTTCCCGAAATTTTCACACATATGAATACATATAGTTTCCACACACTCAAAGCCGGGGCTTTAATGCCTTCTAGAACGGGTTGGGTCGATTTTAATGAGATTTTTTGTTAGAGAGGCAGCCATCTGCTTTTTTACATTATTTATTTTTCATTAAAATTAGTTAATACTTACCTAATTATTAATCTTAATTAATATAAGCTTTAGGTATGATATACATTAATTCTAGTTTAATTAAGTGTATTTAATTATATATATATATTCTCACTCTATAATATATATACTATATAGTATATATATTATATATCCTATATATCAATATACTATTAAAATTTCTAATATACTATAATCTATATATATATATACTTATATATTATTTATATATCTAATATATCATATCTAATATATGCTACTAATTTATGCTTATAGTACTATATTATTATATATAATACTATTATTATCTATTATCTACTATGGTCTAATATCAGTATCTATATACTAGTAGTTATTTCATTCTATCTTATAATATATATCTATACTTTATATAATATAATAATAAATACTCTCACTATCATATATCTTCTTCTCTATTCTACAAATATTACTATCTTAATGGTTAGTGGGATCCATCTCGCGCATGACCCTCTAAGGGGGCTATTATTAAATACATTCGACTTGCTCCTCATGCATCATGTTCAACAAAATAGAATCATTAGAGTATTACTGCTCTCTGCCACTCTTAAAACTTTCACAACTCTAAGGCACATGCATCATCTTCTCTTCTTCCTCCGATTATTCTCGCGAAATAGGCTCCGCCCAGCACGCTAGCATTTATTCTCTTTTTGAAGAATTCGTCGAAGCATCTGAACGCGCAGTAAATGAAATATCAGCATCTAAAAATCTAAGCAATTAAGCCAGTGAATGCTAGCAATCTATTCTCCCAAACAAAATTTATGAACCAAAAAAATTTATCACTTACAAATTTAAGTAGATATTTAAAATAGTATTAAGGCGGCAAGGCAAAAAAAAAAGCGATGATAGCCGATCTAAGACTGTAGGCTTAGGCTAGGGGAGCCGTAATAGTTTCGCAGAGAGGTATCAGCAAATCGGCTGGAGTTAGCACCTTAGAAGGTCTTACACAACAATAAAAATTAATTAGGGAGTGTTCATGCATGCCTAGTGTAAAATTTCGCGGTAGGCTTAAGTAGCTTTTCAAGCAATTAGCCAAACTTAGGGGTTAGAGGCTAGAGTAAGGAGAAAACTAGGTGGAGATTAAGAGTTGCATGTATCTTTAAGTATAATGTGGGAAATAAAAGCTGTGATAGGCTGTTATTTCCGCACATACCAACCCTAAGCGGGCGTGCGCCTCACATAAGCAGTTTGGAGAGAGGCCTAGCTGGGTAATAGTAGCGCAGAGGTGAACAGACCCAAAAAAAATGTTAGATTAGAAACTTTTAAACTTATTTTAAGCACATATACGTAAATAGCAAGGTCGCATAGACCGGTATTTACTATATTTAACCCTAGCGGGCGTGCGCCTCACATAGAGTTTTGAGAGAGGCCAAGCTAGGTGAATTTAGTGCAGTAGGTGTCCAGGCCAAAATCTCTCTCTGCTCTCTCTCTCTCTCTCTCTTCTCTCTCTCTGCCTCTCTTCTCTTTCTCTCTCTCCATCTCTCTCTTCTCGACGCACTACACAAGTTTTCTCTTTCTTCTCTTTCCTCTCTCTTCCACATCAGCTTCTCCTGTCCATTCTCTCTCTCTTTTTTTCACATATGCTCTCTCTCTCTCTCTCTC
>JABUQX010065231.1:0-5000 GCA_015478945.1 Trachelipus rathkii
CTATTTTATAGTTTTATTCGTTTGGTTGTTGTTATTATGTATTAATGTGTCTTCATAAATAATACTTATATTAATAATTATGGAGCGAGTTTATAACTAGGAGGAAGTGTAAGTTATTGTAATGTTGAGTATTGAATATTTTACTTAGATTTACTCGTAGATGAATGGTCATGATGTCATCTTTTAAATCATTATGTGCTCTTTTTATTAATTATGAAAAGAACTTTCTGGATATTATTATATATTAATAATATATATATTATATTAATTTATAATAATATTGATTTAACCATTATAATAATATAATAATAAATACTAATTAATATTATTGATAAATTAAGATATAATAATTCTGTATATAATATATTCTTTAAATTTAAATTATAATTATATTTATAAATAAATTATAGTAAAAAAAGAATTTTAATAAAATATATAAAATAATAAAATTAAACTTAATTTGATATAATAAAAAAATTAAATAATTTAAAATAATATAAATTTTCAATTTTAATGTAAATAAAATACTATTTATAAAATATAAATGTATATAAATAATATAAGTAGCTATTAAAATTATATTAATTATATATTATATAATATAAATGATATTAATATTATAATTATATATAATAAAAAAATTAATAAATTAATAAAATAAATATATTAAATAGAAAAACAAAAACAATTAAAAGAAACAATTCTATGAATTCTTTGACTTAAATAATGATCTAAAAAAATAAATATGCAATATAATATATATAAATAAAAGAAATAATAACTATAATAAATAATATAATAAAGCGATGTAGCAGTAGTAATAATGCGATACAAGTAGTAAGTAGTAGTATAAGTAGTAAATGCGATAGTAGTAGTGTAGTAGTAGTAAAGTAGTAATAATAAAATAGTGGCAATGATAGTATAGCGAGCTGGTAATGAAAGTCTTTGTAGGATTTTGTAATAAATACTATAACTTACAGTAAGTTGCTCAAATGGAAGCTAAGATACAGGATGGTGTAGATTTCAAAGAGATAGCTATAGAACAGGAGACTGGAATGATATACTAGGGACGCTAATAAAGGGGCTGATAACTAGTGGATTGAAGGCTGTTACAGGAATTCATCCATCGGGTGCGAAGAGTGTCTTTGGGGTTTGATATCTTACAGGACAGCTAGAATATTAGTTCCGGAAAATCTGGTGGATGATGTCATAGAGAAAATACATAATAATCACTTGGGAACTTAACGGACGTTGACTATTTGAATAGCGGATTTTGCCTTCAAATTTATGCATAGTAGAGAGAAATTTATTCAGAGTTGTGATGTCTGTAAAAAATAAGAGGTTGAGGATATCTTCCAGATTCGGAGATTTAAGGAGGATCTCGGAGAAGTTTTGATACTCTTCATGTGGAATTGTGTGTAAGTTCGTATAGTATGGGGTTCAATTATTTGCTTGTTTTTATCGACAGATTAAGTATCCCTTCGCCTACCCTCTTAGGCAGGTGACGGTCGACTCGGTGTTAAAATGTGCTAGTGAGCGAAATTTTTCCGTCTGTGGCTCTATAAGGCTCATATCGGACCGGGGAAGCAGTTCACATGCAAATATTTCATGAGTGTGTAACTACTAACATAGATAATATTGTACCGAGCCTATTCCCTCGTTCAAACAGGACTGGCGGAAAATTGAACCAAGCTCTCAACTATGACTAAGGTGTATGATTATAATGATCAGGGAGATGAAGGGTTTAAAATGGCCTGAAATTTTGCCTTGGGCACTGTACTGTTTGAGAATTACCTATAAATGACCAAGGAGTCACTCCCAGTGTTCTTATGTTTGGCAGAACCTATCAGTGCCAGCACAGACGAGAGCATACAGTGCACGGTCAGCTCAATAGTGCCTATTTGAAAGAAATTAAGTGGCCTTATGCGTATGCTTTGGCACCATCATGTTTGTTATAAATAAAATATATTTATCCGAAAGATCTCAAGGCAGAAGGCCGTGTTGGTGAGAATCAACAGTACAAATGTGAGGAAAACGTCAGAGAGATCTCAGGCCCTTCAGTGCTACGAATAAAAAAGAATAACGTTTATATTTTAAGCCATGGGGAAAGAGGCAGTGGAAAAATTTTAGAAACAAACCGTGAGGTAGAATTTGTTTTCAGTGTAAAGAATTTTCATAACTAATGATAGTGAAGTCTGAAACCAAGGGAAAAATAAGTTAAATAAAAAAAAAAAAGGCGACTGTTAATTTTATTAAAAAAAAAAGAGGAAAAAGGGGCCTCACTAGTTCTGATGCAATACTTAGATTAGACAGTAGTTGAATGATACTTTATCTTCCAAAAAAAAAAAAAATACAAAAAAAAAAAAAAAAAAAAAAAAAAAATCGTTTCTCTCAAAATAAAAAAATTGACAAAATTATGCTGCCAACATAATAGTAGTAATACATTCCAGCAAATGTTACTTACAAATGTCAGGAAGGTTGTAATAGGAAGAGATTGAAATAGCTAAACCCGAGGTGGGGATTAGAAAGGTCTTTTATGTATCTTGTAACAATATATGTAAGAATAGGATTTGTGTTTCGTAATAATACATGTCACGGTCACAAGGAAAGGGTTGTGATAGAAAGTTGATAGTCAACCGCGAGGTGGGGGGAAAAGGTTTTTATGTATTTTGTAGAAAATTGGTTGTAAGCTTTTTTGGGGGCGGATATTAAAAATGTCAATTTAATTACAAAAAAAAAAAAAAAAAAGAAAAAAAAACAAAAACCTTGTGAAGGAGAATTTCTCTTGCTCACAAATATTATGTTACACCTTTCAATATGCTCTGTATATCAAATTATACTATTAATTTATTGTATGGAAATATTTAACAAACTTCGGTATGGCACTATTTTTGTGAGAGTGATCGC
This sequence comes from Trachelipus rathkii, assembly GCA_015478945.1. NCBI lineage: Eukaryota > Metazoa > Arthropoda > Malacostraca > Isopoda > Trachelipodidae > Trachelipus > Trachelipus rathkii. Next base: position 2,908 of record JABUQX010065231.1, read on the forward strand.
TGCAATGCTGCCCCGCGAATGTCTGGCATTTCCAACCGAGGAAGGAAGGCAGGTCTGGCTCTAAGTACAAGAAGAAGAAGTAGCATTGTTGTCGGCTTGTTAAAGGCGGAAACTTGTGTTTGAATATAAATAAAATTATGATAGACCCTGCAACATTGGATTATCAATGAATGTAACTGACCATTGTATACTCACCATTTTACATTATTTACACCTGATTTAATTATCTAAAATAAAATAAAAAAGTACTTTCCTTTTCATTTCATGTATTAACTCTCAAAGGGTTAATTACATTATTATACATATTATATTATATATATATAATATTATTATTATATATAATATATATTATATATTAATATATATTATATATATTATGTATGCTATTATTATTTTATTTTTTATTTTTTATATTTTTATATTATTATTATTATTATTCATATTATTATTTATTATTAATTTTATTATTATTTTATATTATTAATTCATCTATTATAAATTTGTGTTATTTGGACAGTGATTAGACTTCATTTTCTATTATTATTATTATTTATTATTATTTTTATTATTATTATTATTATTATTATTATTATTATTATTATTATTATTAATTATTATTATTTTATTATATTATTATTATATTATCTATTATTAGTAGTGTAGTAGTAGTAGTAGTAGAGTAGTAAGTAGTCAAGTATAGTAGTAGTATTAGTATTTTTGTTTTTATAGAATTTAAATAAAGGTGTGGTAAACATTCTACACTTAAACTTTTTAAAATTATTATTGGTAGTTTTAATTTACCTATGAAGTCGAACATAAAGAAAATATTTTAAATGACAAAATTTTGAAAACTAATTTTAAAAATCAGCGTAAAAATAGAATTTATATTTTAAGTTTTAGTCGGATTTTATTTTTACATATGATTTTGATTCTCAAAAAAGCATATGGGTAAGTTATTCCATCATGGTATTATCCTCAACATTCTAGCAACTCATCATAACAGCATTCTTGTTCCTAGTAATTCCGATAACAGATCCCAGCATCCTGTAATATCAGCTAAAACATCTATATATCAACAGCCTAGTAATAGCTAACATTCTGGATCTAGTATTCCAGAATAAGCAGGGAAACAGCATCTCAGCAACGCATTCAAGTTCAAATATTAAGCATAACAGCTCTCAGGTTTATTAGATATTCACATTCTAAGTAACTCAACTAGACAAATTCTTGGATCCTAGTATTCAGAATAGCAGCGTAACATATCGCACAAAATCTCAGTAATCACTAGTAACCAGATACTATTATCATAGTATTCGCATTCCATACATTTACTAATCAGCAAAACAGCATTCAGCATCTAGTATCCCAAATTCAAGAAAACAAGCATAACAGCATTCTTGTATCCTAGTATCTCACTAACAGCGTACGATCTAGTATTTTTTTTTTTTTTTTTTTAAAGCGGTTATACACCGCTCACGGGCAAAGCCTATTAAGGGGGGGGTGTTAAAATCAACAAATATTCAACTAACACAAATTACGCAGAATGAGCACAGACGAGTGCGGGCTTTAAAGTGAGGAGATTAAATTGAGTAGAAAACCAGAAGATGGAAGAGAATTCCACAAGAAGGGGGGCAGGAAGAAGGAGCCAAACGCAGCGAACTAAGTCTTGAGTCTTGATCAAAACAACCATGTGCCGACACAGCACCCTTGTGCTACGAGGGAGTCTTAAAGGTGGTGGCACGCGGGTGGAAAGTTTCCTCGAGCACTTGCGCTACGGTACTTAGAAAAGAGATAAAGCACCAAATCGCGCCGCAAGATAAGGGCTCAGCAGTGGACTAGAAGACAGGACAGTGGATACAGTCTTTTTGCTTTGACTCGACCACATATCACAAAAGCCGGGTGAAACATGAGCCCCCCCCAGATATGAGAGCAGTCTCATACAAGGCGGATGAGGCCCTTGTTATAACTGGGAGTAACTGAGAAGACGAAAAAAAGTCTCGCAGTCTAAACAGAACTCCGCTTCTTGAGCCGCCTAGCAACCTCTGTGATGTGAGGTTTCCAAAGACATTTTGATTTTAAGTAAGCGCCAAGGA
>JABUQX010065231.1:15000-25149 GCA_015478945.1 Trachelipus rathkii
AAATGCTACAACTCGGATGTGAAGAAAAGTTTTATCTTTTTTGTTAAGGTCAGTCCCGAAAACAAAATAATTTATAACAATTTTGCTTTATAGTAAAAAATTATATTTTGTTTCAATTAAATTACCAACCGAAGCCCTAATTAAAAAAAGGGATAGCCGTCCCCATTTCTAATCGATGAAAGTCATCAAGGAACCCCTTTCGGCTGTTTAAAAAGTGCTATTTATTTTATTTAATTTTTTTCACTTAGTGAAAAATATCTCAGAATCTTAGTTTGATAATTTTGGAGTCCAAACCACATTGTGTTGCTCGAATCAGACATCGCAAACGGACTTTCTGTATATATAAGTGCAAATTGAGATTTACGTGTGTTTTTTTTGAATGTGCGGAAACTACGGCAACCAAAATGAAAATAAAATATGCATATTTATTAATATCTAAACAAATGTATTGCGTCATATATGGTACTTATAGATAAAAGGCATAAAATACAATCAATAATAAGCAGTTATGCTTACTGCTAAAAGGGGGCAACAGAGATTACATAATTTTATGTCTACGAAGCCTTTATAACGAATACATTTCAACATTAATTTGTAATAATTATGATGAGAATTATGGCTCCCAGTGACGATAAACTTCTGATAGCTTATCAACATATTAACTTAACCAAACGATATGAAAATTTCATTTAGTATTAGTATTATTAATATTCAAATAGCCATGACTAACCAATATAATAATTATAATACTATATAAAAACTTAAATCAACACTACTACTACTACTACTACTACTACTACTACTACTACTACTACTACTATACTAATACTACTTATACTCACTACTACTAACTACTACTCTACTAATAATATAATAATATAATAATATATATAATATCAATATAATAATAATAATAAATAATATAATAATAATAACTAATATAATAATAATAATATAATAATAATAATAATAATAATAATAATAATAATAATAATAATAATAATAATAATAATAATAATAATAATAATAATAATAAAAAATTACATTATTATATTATTATTTTAATTTAATTGCACAATGAATTAGAATAATTTTTTTAAACTTTTTTTAAAGTTAAAAATCTTTTTTTTTTTATAAATTAGTAATTAGTTCCTTTTGCTACAAATTTGAAGAATACCAATTATTTTAATAATTGCATTGGATAATTACATATGGCTGTCTTCCTCACTTTTACTGACACACAAATCACAACTACCACATAACACAACACACCACACAACACACCACACACATATATATATATATAATATATATATATATATATTTATATATTATATATATATAATAATTATATATAATATATATATATATATATATATATATATATATATATATATATATATATTACTGATGTCGTGAATATCCTCATCTGTGTCAGCAGAATTTGAAAGAAGTGCATTCTTGGGAACAATGTGGATTTGGGGATGCCTATCTTTTATCATAGCTTATGGTCACCCTAGAAATAATCTTTTACACTTACTATTGTATTATATAATGTTAGAAAATTATATAAAAGAAAGATTATTGTCTCAGAAATCTGTAACAAACATTTTAACTACCAGGCAACAGTTATATTATTTGTATTTATTTGAATTAGTCTGTAACCGTCCAACTTAGAAAGCTGCAAGAAAAACTTTAACGACCAAAGTGGTGCAAATGTTACAACTCAGATGCGGAGAAAAGTTTTTCTATGTTATTTGTTAAGATCAATCCCGAAAGCAATTCAAAACATGACATTAAGAAATGATGTGATTATTACTATACAATGCTTCTAAAGCTCTTATGCGACTTTAAAAACTGTTAAAGACTGAATGATTATATGATACCAACTCTTTTGTTGCAGATATTACGCCACTTCAGCAAATTTCACCAAAGGTGTAATAAATTTTGTTCAAATGAAGATGATTTGCTACAAACATTAGACCGTTTTCTTTTTTGTCATTCGTGCTTACGCTCGATAAGGAATGCTTACCAAGTTTTAGCACGAATCTCGTGTTTAAACGAACGCGATTTCTCATAAAAGTACTTATTGTTTACAACATCTTGGAATCAGCTGTTGTATTGTGGATACGTGGTTTTGAATAACAAAGTAAGCCATAAAATGGTTTATATTACAAATAATGATCAACTATTGTGATGGTGTTTATGTTTGGAAAAATTAGATTTAAGCTAATTTTATTGATGAATACATTCTCAACCAAACGACTACACCCCGCATCTGTACTGTTACATTTTTTCGTAAAGAACGTGTTTAAATTCGGCAAGCAGTCTGCAACTTACAGAATTAAGGAAATTACTTACGTTTGGTGAGCAATTTTCACGATTTTGGGCTAAGTTTGACAAAAACGAACGCAAAGTCGAGCATTTCTTACGTTTCGTAAGCACAAATGCAAAAAACGAAAAGGTCCTTACTTAGGTAAAAGACACACATAAGTGAACTGGTAAATAAATTTACTTGCAGAAAGTAATGATGATATAACAATAGCAACCTCTCTGAAATTACCGATATAAATCCACGTATTAAATTTACTTCAACATCAGTGGTGGCAATGAACTGAAAACAAAAGAGAGTGAACAAAAAGTCGCAGAAAAAAAAATTGAGTTCGAGAACCATCACTTAGGATTAAAAAAAAATTTACTTAGGATTAAAAAAAAATTTACTTAGGATTAAAAAAAATTTACCTTATAACTGATGAAATTAATATATTTTTTTGTTTTCATCTAGCAGTGACGATGAACAAAATACCAAAGACAAAAATAAATCTTATAAAATAATTGATCTACATTTTAATTAAAAAAAGCTATAGTGGTACTAATTCCATAGAATTATAGATCAATCAAGAATATTCTGATGTTATTCAACATATCTACTCAGCTTTTTGAGCAGTGTTGCAGCCATACTGTGAAAAGGGAGAGAGTCTTAATGATGTAAATGCAGATAAACTTTATTTTTAAATATAACTTGCCTTTAATAAGGTTCAAATACTAAATTACATTTTTTTAATTCCTATTTTTAAATTGTTGGAGGTTGGGGATAGGGGTTATTGGGATGCATGATTGGTTGGGGATCTATTCCAGCATTCTGTTAACTTGTTCAAACTCCTTTCTGACGCTTCCACTTCTTTTTGGTGTTAGTTATTAGTTCAAAGGCGTAACTAGAGGGGGTCCAAGGGACATAGCGCCTAGGTGGCCAACTGACCCCCCCAACAAAAAAAAAAATTCAGTAAATAATTTCATGCTGATGACTTAATGTATCATTCATTTAATTTGTATGGTCTTAATTTTATTTCAGTGCAAAATTGTCAACCTTAGTTGCCACTTTGGCCTTTTCAACGGCAGATTCCAATAATCTGCTTATTTTCAGACTCATTGACGTCAAAATTGACTTGGGGTTTTTCCTGCTTTTTTTTTCACTTTATAAATTAAATAAACGAAAATCGTTAATATCTGTTATTAAAATCCTCATGGAAACAACTTCGCCTCTTATAAAATAATGATATTCTAATTACAACCTCACGCTAATGAGTAGTGAATAGCCTGTTTTTTTCCTTCCAAATTTAAGTGTCCACACGTGTGGCCAAAGTTCATCGTCGTGAAGTACTAATGCACAAAACGCGCAGTTATTATATTATTCAACTTAATTTAGTGCCAAATGTAATATTTCTTAATGTCTAGGAAAATAAAAAATGTGTCAAAATTTACTATTTCATAAAATTCGCATCGTAACAAATTTATAATTCAATTGACTTCTGATATATATATATATTAGTATATATATATATAATATCATATAGATAGTATAAAAAATATATATATAATATATTTTTATATATATATATATATATATATATATATATATATATATATATATATATATATATATATATATATATAGGTAGGTATAATTATGTTTTACTCCGTAAGTTTTTTTAAAAATATATTGTTAGTATATGATGCTAACAATGAATTTAAGTGGTAACGAAAAGGTTCATAAAGCTTTAAATATTAAAAAAATGTTAATATTTAAAGCATTTGTACATTTGGCAGTTACGGACCGACAGTAAAGACTCGGAAAGGAAAAAAATTATGAAAAAAGGCTAATTACCTTCTTCTTCTTCTTCTTCTTCTTCTTCTTCTTCTTCTTCTTCTTCTTCTTCTCTTCTTCTTCTTCTTATCTTCTTCTTCTTCTTCTTCTTCTTCTTCTTCTTCTTCTTCTTCTTCTTCTTCTTCTTCTTCTTCTTCTTCTTCTTCTTCTTCTTCTTCTTCTTCTTCTTCTTCTTCTTCTTCTTCTTCTTCTTCTTCTTTTTCTTTTCCTTCTTCTTCTTCTTCTTCTTCTTCTTCTCTTCTTCTTCTTCTTTCTTCTTTGTTATCAAAATCACCTTCTCTCTTCTTCTTCTTTCCTTCTTCTTCTTCTTCTTCTTATTATTATTATTATTATTATTATTATTATTATTATTATTATTATTATTATTATTATTATTATTATTATTATTATTATTATTATTATTATTAGTAATTATTATTATTATTATTATTATTATTATTATTAATTATTATTTGCTTAGGAAATTTGAATTTTTTTTAAGTTTTCCTGAAATACTTATTTTCGTTCAGCGTTTTTCCTCCACATAAAAATCGCACAATGTACATCTATATTTCTTCTATTTGTGCCCAGCACAGTGTTCCTTAGCTTGTGGATAGGTTCGGTTAGGCTTAGGTTAGTTACAGTTTAGGTTAAGGGTTAGGTTGTACATTGGTTCTTAGATACTTTATTTTAGATAACTATCGATAAAGTTACTTAACGTTCATTACCTCGTGAAGACTAATGTGTTATAATCTAACTACTGTTAGTACAAACGGGATTATATAATCTAACCTGTTTTTCCCAAAAATTTTTTTTTACGGAAGTTAGTTAGCTCTTCCGTAAAACATATGATGAGCAAAATTATTTTCCTTTTGAGGCAGTTTTAGAATTCTTACAGACATCACGTATTTTTCCTTCACAGATTTCACAGCCCGCCATAGACTGTTACGATTTTTTTTTAGACTTAACGCTTTCTTGCCATAATAGGGTTAACTTGGAGTCAAAGAAAAAAAAAATTATCGCTAAACTTTTTTTTTTTATATTATACTTCTCCCAATAATAATAATTTGCGTTAACTAGAATAAATTTTCATATTTACTTCTTATATAAAAAAGTTATATTGTGTATTTTTAAGATAAGAAGTGATTTATAAAACTATTTAATTTGTTGATTGTTGAAATTTTTTTTTTTTTTTAAATTTAAAAATTTTTTTTGTTTCTTTTTCAAATAAAACTATTTTAATGTCGTTATCTATTTTATCCTCAACATCAATTTTTTCCTATATGATCTCACAATTTCGTTACATTTTTTTTTCTCTCTATGTCTTTTTCCGTTTACATATATATATATATTTTATATATTATATGAAGTATTTGTTATAATATATATATATATATATATACTCCCTTGCTATATATACAAATTAAAAATATTATTAAATAAAAAAAATAAATAATTAATATTATATATATTATATATATATATTATTTATATTCAGATAAAAGGGACCATATCCCCCCCTAGCTAATCAGAATTAAATATAGGAAAGTAAATATGTTAAAAAATATATATTTGTTCAAAGCTGGCACCTCTCTGGGGCATTGCCCTATTCTAGGAAGGGAATTGCTCTAGGTAACTGAAACCTAGGATCCGGAATAGGGATCGAACCCAAGCCTCTTGCCCTGCGACTCTCTTGCTATACCGATTGAGCCATTTTTAAAAATTTTATATTTGTTTGAAATATTGTAGAATAAATAATGTTGATCAGCGCGGATGTAAAAATAGATCTACATCCGCAAAAATTGACTCTACATCCGCAGAAATATATCTGCAAGACAGTATCCAGTAGGAGACCCTTGACATGACCAACAAAGGTGACATGACACAGTAACAGTAGGAATCCCTTGACATGACCAACAAAGGTGACATGACACAGTAACTAGTAGGAATTCCTTGACATGACCAACAGAGGTGACATGACATAGTATTCAACAGGAGATCCTTGACATGACCAACAAAGGTGACGTGACACAGTATTCAGTAGGAAACCCTTGGCATGGCAAACAAAGGTGAAGTGACACAATATCCAGTAGGAGACCTAAGACATAACCAACAATGGTATCCCTTAGAAGACCATTGACATGACTAACAAAGGTTACGTGACACAGTATCCAGTAGGAGACCCTTGATATGACCAACAAAGGTGACATGATACAGTATTCACTTGGAGACACTTGAAATGACCAACAAAGGTGATATGACACAGTATCCAGTAGGAGCCCTTCACATGACAAACAAAAGTGACATGACACAGTATACATTAGCAGAACCTTGATTTGACCAACAAAGGTTACGCGTCACAGTATCTAGTAGGAGAGCCTTGACATGACCAACAAAGGTGATGTAACATAGCATCCAGTAGGAGACCCTTGATATGACCAACAAAGGTAACATGACATAGAATCCAGTAGGAGACCCTTGATATGACCAACAAAGGTAACATTATACAGTATCCACTTGGAGACCCCTTGAAATTACCAACAAAGGTGACGTGACAGTATCCAGTAGGAACCCTTCACATGACAAGCTAAAGGTGACCATGAACAACATCGGCAATCCAGCAGGAAAACCCTTGACATGAGACCAATCAAAAATGACGTTGACACAGTATCCAGTTAGGACACCCTTGACATGACCAACAAGGGTGACGACACATCAGGGATGCCAGATGGTTTGGAGTATTTTTAGCCACAGACTAGGTAAACGTTAGTCAAAATTAGCCCAATATTAAAATACATCAGTATTATTACAATAAGAAGTTTATTAAATAATTTTTATAAGCTTTCGTATAGGATTGGATCTGACTTATCAACTGGCGTTTGTGCGGCGTCAGAAGCTCCGCGTTTTAAGCGCTAGTATACTCGGTGCCCAAGATCTCAAAACGAATTTTGAGTAAATCTTGTTACCCCATGTAGGTTTTGTGCAACCCCCTCCGATTTTTATGAAAATCCCCCCCCAGGTATACTAACTCTACAAACAATAATAATCGAGAATAGTGTAAACGAAAAATTGTCGCTCATCTTTAGGAAAAAAAGTTACGGCCTCTCAAAGTTGTTAAAAATCCCATAGACTTTTCAATACTGATCGATCCAGGTTAGGTCTAATTTCAGGGCCCTCTAAGTCAGGTTATGATAAGTTTTGTTAGGTATACACAGAGAAAAACTCTATGTAGAATTAACAAAATCTTATCATAAACCTGAACTAGGATGGCCTAAACGAGCACGAGGCCCACTAATTTTTATTTATAAGAAAAAGTCTATGGGAAAATTTTTAACTTTTATGCAGGCTGTAACTTTTTTTCCCTAAAGAGATGTCGATTTTCGCTTTCACTATTCTTCATTATTATTTTTTTGAGTATATCCTATGATTTTCAAAAAAAAAAACAAAATTTTTTGCGTTTTTTTTTTTTTTTTTTTTTTTTTTTTAATAAACAATCTCCTTAATATGGGGTTTTTTATTATCACAACTTTGATGAGGGCTGTAAAAATTTTTTTTCCTAAGGAGAAAGGAAGAAGCGACGATTTTCGTTTTCACCATTCTTTTTAATTAAATTATTTTTTTTGGTATCTATATCCTGTGATTTTCATAACAAATCGGGGGGTGACAACCCTCTGGGTTACATTACCCCTCCCGAATTTTTGAGTAGTTGTACCTTGCATGTAGAATCGTCGCCATAGGGAAAATATCTTAAAAACGATTGTCACAAATCCAACATATTCGTGGGTAAAAAAGAAGCGAAAACAAAAATCGGCAATTAGAATCTCTCCAATGCAGACATACTATGCTTTCTTCTCACTATAAATATATATATATATATATTATATATATATATATATCTATATATATATATATATATATATATAATCTATATATAATATTATTATATATTATATATATTATATATATATATATATAATATAATATATATATATAAGTATATAATATAGAGAGAAGAGAGAAGAGAGAGGAGATTTTCATTGATGATTGAATTAATTGGCTGCTTTATTTTTACCCCCAAATATATGCTAACTGTTAACTTGTGATGAACCTGTATGATCGAGTTTTCCTATGGGTGCGATTGCAGATTGGGGCATATGAAAACCAAAGAGGGAAAAAATATGAAAAGTGTTCATTTTATGAATTTTTTGATTTTGAAATGATCTGGTGACTAAAACTATAATATATGACATAAACCTTGAAACGTGGAAACAGCAACCTGTCAAGTGCAGAGTATATAAAATAGTAAAAATAGGTTTGCAGGTAAATAACATGACAAGTCTGACAGAAATATTGTTCCCTACAAAAAAAAGAAAAAAGAAAAAAAGAAAAGAAATGTTTTCCCCTGTGGTTCTTTAATATATATATCCTTTATATATATATATATATATATATTATATATATATATATATATATATATATATATATATATATATATTATATATATATATTACTATACTATATATATATATATAATATCTAGAGTAATATATAATATCTAATATATATTATAATATAATATATAAATATATATATATATATATATATTCTATATATATATTATAATATATATATATAATTTATATATCATTATATATTATAAGTATATAATATATCAAGGAGTTGGAAATCTAATGGGTTGCTAGTGCCCTCTACTAGGAGGGGAACTACTCTAGGAAATTTGTACTTACGATCCGGAAAAGGCTGTAGATTGATTTTAGTTTCTAGTTTAATAGTTTCTAGGGGATGGTTGATGTGGATGTCGACTTGAATGTGGATGATAATTTAGGCAGTTTGTTCCCCATTTCACTTATAAAGGCCGTTTAAAAGTTTCAAGGGGGATGGTGAATGTGGTTGTTGATGTTTATTTATAGGAGTGTTCTTCAGAGTATACTTATTAAACATATTTTAATAGTTTTTTTTATTTTTATTTTTTAGAAATAAAAAGACGTAAGAAACAAACATGGCTCTCGAGTCAAGTAACAGAACCAATTCACCAAACAACATGTTAATTCTTAAGTTTTTGGAATAGGTCAAATTATTGTGTGTAGGTGTGTGTGTGTGTGTGTGTGTGTGTGTGTGTGTGTGTGTGTGTCGTGTGTGTGTGTGGGTGTTGTGGTGTGTGTGTTGTGTGGTGTGTGTGTGGTGTGTGTGGTGTGTGTGTGTGGTGTGTGTTGTGTGGTGTTGTGTTGTGTTGTGTGTGTGTGTGTGTGTGTGTGTGTGTGTGTTGTGTGTGTGTGATGTGTGTGTGTGTGTGTGTGTGGTGTTGTGTGTGTGTGTTTGTGTGTTGTGTGTGTGTTGTGTGTGTGTTGTGTGTGTGTGTGGTGTGTGTGTGGTGTTGTGTATGTGTGTGTGTGTGTGTGTGTGTTTATTATCAACTTTATAAATTAATCATTTTACAGAAATGGAATAGATAAATAATTTGGTAAATAATAAGCAATTTGTATAATAAATAATTTGTATAAATGATAGGAAATTCGTATAGTAACTAATAACTAATCTGATTAATTTTTTATGATGAACATAAAATTTATTATAGAACTTTTGGAGGGATCATAAAATTCCTTAGGTTAAAAAGGGATAATTATTTTAAATTCATAGAAAAAGACCATTACTACTACTACTACTACTACTACTACTACTACTACTACTACTACTACTACTCTCCACACTATTGTAGCCTACTAACTACTACTCCTACTACTACTACTACTACTACTACTACTACTATTACTAGTACTTCAGCTACTATAATTATCTATTCTGCTACATCAAATACTACTTTCTTTCTACGAGACCCTATAATTATAAGTAATTAATTATATGAATAATATATTAATATAATAATAATATAAATAATTACTATATTATAAAAATATATATAATAATAATAATAATAATAATAATAATTATATGAATAATATGCATAATTATCAGCAAGTAATCAG
>JABUQX010065232.1:0-15000 GCA_015478945.1 Trachelipus rathkii
AGAGATATATATAGTTATTAGAAACTATATAATAATATATTATATATATATATATAATATAAGTATATATATAATAATATATAATAATATAATTATATTAATATTATATTATTATATAATATTTTTATATTATCTATATATATATTATATTATATATATATTTATTATATTAATATATATTTATATAATATATATATAGTATATATTATATATAATATATACTGTATATATTGATTATATATATATATATATATATATATAATATATATATATATATATATATATATATATATATATATATATATTTACTTAATATATACTATATATATATATAATATATATTATTATATATCTAATATATATATATAATGTATAGATAGTAATATATATATATATAATATATAGGTATATATATATAATATATATTATTTATATATATTATGATATATATATATTATATATCATTATTATATATATACTAGTATATATATATTATATATATATATTATTATTTATATATATATATAATATATATATGTATATATTATATATATATATATATATATATATATATATATATATATTATTTATATATAATATATATTATATCATATATATTATATCTTATATATATATTATATTTATATATATATAATATTATTATTATATAGTATATATATATATATTATAATATATATATATATATGATATATATTAAAGAAAACAAAAAAATATATACACTATATATATATAAGTGTTGTAGATATAATAGATTATATATATATATATATATATATATATATATTATATATAATATATAATAAATATTATATAATATATATATATATATATATATATATATATATATATTAATATATACAAAAGAATAACTGCTCAATAGACAAGTTTGAGGAGTCCTCACACGGTGGTCAAAATTGAGCATGCAAAGTCGTCAAATGACACGTTTTAAATGTCAATAAGAGGAAAATTAATTCGTCGACTGAGTACTTTTTCCTGTAAAGTAAGTTAATTTGTCATCTGATGAAAATAAAATTACTCTATTTGAATAGTTTTTTGTATCTCAATTTTCTGATACCGGCTCTGAGGACCTTAAACTGCTCATTTAATATAATATTTATTTTCGCTGTAAGAGACGTAAAAATTGATAAAAAAATTGATATATTATATATTATATATTATATAATATATATATATATATATATATATATATATATATTAATATATATATAATTATATATATATATATATATATATATATATATATATATATAATTATTAATATATATATATATATATATATATATTATATTATAATTATATATATTATATATATATATATTATATATAAATATATTATAAAAGCTTTGGTATTAAGCACCATTGCCCTCCGATAACAGTGTTAGTTTAACTTAAAGGAATTAAGAAAAAAAACTTTAATGTAATCGAAGTTTAAAATAAAATATTGGAAACGAGAATATAATATAAAATTTTTACTTTATACTTTTTCTCATAATTAATTAAAATTATTGAAAAGTATTAAAAATAAAATAAAATAAAATGACTTTATGGGTAAGCTATTTTTAATATTTGAAACTTTGGAACAGATTTATAAATTAATTATTAATTTAGTGTAGAAAAAAAAAATATTGTATAAAAAAAAATTTATATATTATCTATATATATAATATATATATATATATATATTATATAGTATATTATATATATATATATATAATATATTTATATATATATATCATATGTATATTATATAATATACTTGTATATATATATTATATAATAATATATATTCTTATATATATAAATATATATATATTAAATATATATATATATATATATATATATCTATTATATATATCATATATATTATTTATATATATATTTATATATACTTATATATATATATATATATATATTATAATAATATTATATATTATATATATATATATATATATATATATATATATATTATATATATATATAGTATTTATAATGTATATATATATATATATAATATATATATATAATATCATATATATATATATAATATATTATAATAATATATATATATAATTATATATATATATATATATGAGGGGAACAGTTTCATACTTCTCATTTTGACAAGTTTAAAGTGTTCTATGACCGAAATGTACTCAATATTCTCTTCAGCGGCAACTGAGAACCTATAAACTGTTCAATTTGAGTAAATTTTGACAGTTTTTCATTATGTGTGTATTATAATAATAATATACTAGGCAGCTATTTTAAGTTTGACTCAGGAGCGAAAATCAATAATTATTGTATCGTTATTTTATTAATTTTAGGGTAAATACATTCAAATTTTCTGGGTACCGATAACTATTTAACTACCTTACAACTTAACCTAAATTAACTCGCTACTAAATATTAAACGGAGTCAACAGACTATAATGTCCATCATATATATCTTATATTTCTATATATATACTATATATAATATATTATATTATAGTATATATATATATAGTATATAATTATATAATAATATAAATATATATATATTATATATATATATATATATATTATATATATATATATATTATAATTTACACATATACACTTCTCTATATTCAACACTAGTAAACCTCGAATATCCAACATATCTGAGCAACATTCAAAAAGCACGTGGGGGAATATTTGCTAGAAAGAAAATTGGAAATGGTGTAGTTGGCAAATTCCGACAATTCTACCAATTTGATACATGGTAGACAAAAAATAAGCACAGATCTGCTCTTTTCACGCAAGAATATACAAGAAACATATTTTCATGTGAAAGACATTTTTCGAACTAGATTTATTATTGAATGTAAAAGTTTCTCATAATTATTCACCCAATAAAGTAAGAAGTGATTCTGCAAGTATCTTCCATAATTACCAAATACCGATACCAGAACCATTGAAATATTGGCCGATACTACCGATACCGATACCGATACTTCGGTAACATCCTAATATATATATAATTATTATATATATATATATATATATATATATATACTATATAAATTATTACTATATATATATATTATATATATATATATAATATAATATATATATATATTATATAATATATATATATATATGTAAACACCTCGCATATCGAAACATACTGAGCAACATTCAAAGCACGTGAAGGAGAGTATTTTGTAGCAGAGAAATTGGAATGGTGTAGTGAAAGTTCGACAATCTACATTGAGTACATGGTAAAGAACAAAAAATAGCAAAGATCTGCTCTTTTCACGCAAGAATTACAAGAAACATATTTAATCATGTGAAAGACATTTTCATGTTGTAAGGAAGTTATTGAATCTAAAGTTTCTCATAATTCTTCAGCCCAAAAAGTAAAGTATTCGGCCAAGTATCTTCATATTAACAATACGATACGATACCTGAATCATTTGGCCGATAACTACGATACGATAGCTGATCTATGGTATCCTAATATATATATATATATATATAATATATATCTATATATATATATATATAATATACTATATATATATATATATAATATTATATATATATATATATATATATATAATATATATATATATATAATATATATATATAGATGGCTGCTTGTTGAGGGGAACATTCAATAGTTTTTTGTATCTTCCAGTGTACATGTATATATATTGATGGTAAGTGAAGTGAATACTTATGTGTGACAATACAGTTATGTACAATAATAATAATTAATGATAATTGATATAGTAATGATAACGATAGTGATATTAATAATGGGATGATGGTAATGATGATAATATAATATAGAATAAGACGATAGTCAATGACAATGATAGTGATAGTGATAATGGTAATGTTGATATGATAATATGTGATATTAATGGAAGGTATTGTAATGATGGTGATAATGGTATAGTAATAATGATATAGTAATAATAGTGATATTTATATTTGTAAATATGTATAATATTCCTTAAAAAAAAAATTCTTATGTATTGTTATATTTATTTATTTAAAACGCCGCAGATAGCTCAGTTGTTAAAGGCACTCGCCAAACAAAGGCGGGGTCCCAGGTTCGCACTGGTCGGGGCGGGAGAATGTGAAGCTTATTCTTCCCTTGGGTTTAGCTTGTCTGCTCGGACGTTAAACGAGTACACCTCCTCCTTGATTAGGGCTCTTGCCGTGGTTGGGTGTTTATCTCTGTAAATATATATTATATATATAATATATATATATATATATATATATATATATATATATATATATAATATATATATAGTATATATATATTATATATATAGTATATATATATATATATATATATATATATGAAATATATTAGAACATGTCTATGCAATATTAAAATTAGTGTTGCAGAAAATTTTTAATTTTTGAATAAATGTTTATTTTATTATTCTGCATTTTCTTTTCCATGAATCTTTTATTTATTCTTTCTCACGAATCACAGATTCACTCAAGTAAATGATGCATTTTTATTGCCTTCTTCTTTTTTCTTATTGTAATTTATTTAATATTAAACGCTCAGTTGAAAGGGGCTGAGGCTCAATGAGACTCAATAAAGTAATAAAGAAGAAGAAAAGGTTTCCAATCATTATATATTATATATATATTTATATATATATATATAATATATATATATATATATATATATATAATATTATATATAAATATATATATACTATATATATATATATAATATATATATAATATATATATATATATATATACTACTATATATATATACTATGGGGAGAAAAGACAACTCGAACGTCCATGTAGTGCACCTTGGATTCGACTATCGGAGTTCTGGTAAGGGAGGATGGCGCTAGCAGCCGCTGCCAAAACGAATTAGTGACTTGTAACACTGCAAGGATCAGCCTCGGGAATAACGATGATCTTTTGATATAGACCACGGAAACGTTTTTGAAATAGAAAATTAACTAATACAAATGTTAAGTTGAGGTTTGGAACTTTGAATATTGCTACTTACAGCGGAAAGGAGGAGGAAATAGTGGACATGATGAAAGAAAGGAGGATAGATGTGATGGGGATGGGCGAGATGAGAGTGAGAGGAGAGGAGGAGGGGAAGAGAGCTGGGTGGTGGATTTGTGCTGATGTATAAAGGAGTGGAAGAGGGGAGTGGAGGAAGGATGTGAGTAGGAAGTATATTGGGACCCCAATGTATCACAAAGGTTTGGAAGGATTGAAAGTGTGAAACGAAAAGTTCCAAAGTTACACTGAAGGTAAAATGAAGGAGATATTCATGTATATAAGTATTTGCCACCGCAGCAGGCGCATCCAGAAGAAGCGAAGAGGATGTTCATTGGAAACGTTGGAAGAAAGTGGAGTGTGTAAGAAGGGAAAGTGAGGAGATGATACTAATGGCTGATCTCAATGTAAGTGTGGGGAAGAGGATAGATGAAGCGGAAAGAATGTTGGGACCGTTTGGAGAAGAATTGAGAAACACAGAAGATAAAACGTTGATAGACTTTTGCATGAGGAGAAATCTGAAGATAATGAATGGTTTTTAATCAGAAAAAAAAAGATTCACAGATAGATATACGAGATATAGGTGGAATAATAGGACAGGAACGTTTGATCAAAGATTGATAATAGATTACTTTTAGTGGTGGATAGAATAGTAGAGGATGTAAAGTGATCCCGGGTGTGTAAAATTGCTTCAGTCATAGCTGTTTAAATAGCTGTCTAAAGCTACAAGCGGAGAATAAGCACACAGTAAAGGGGAAGTGGCTGTACAATAAAAGTTGACTCGCTGAAAGACCAAGATAAGAGATTGAATTAAATTGGTAAAGTAAGCGATAAAATACTGAGAATATGAAACACATAGGAATTGTTTTGAAGGAAGTGGCCAGAGAAACCCTAGGCATTAAATGGATGGGAGGGAGCTGAGAAAAAGCATACCCCACCTTGGTGGGAATGTAACGGTAAAGAATCTGTGAGACAAAAGATGGGTAGCATTGAAAAGTGGCTTAAAAACAGAAGTTTCAATTACAGAGCCGTGTACGTGGGAAGGCAATCAAATGACAGCGGAGAGAGTGAAGAGGGAGGCAAAAAGGAGGTGGCTGAGAAGCTAGCAAAGGAGCTGATGGATGATATGAAGGAAAGCAAGGAGAAGATTTTTAGATTGGCAGAAGTTAGAGGAGCGGAAGAGAGAGTATCGATAAAGTATCAAGATAGAATGGTGAACATTAGTAAGTCAGGAGGAAAAAAAAACAAAAGGTGTATGAGATATTTGAATGAGTTTTGCTGAATGTGAGAATGCAGGGAAGAGGAAGGGAGGGAGAGGAAGGAAGAGAGAAACGAAGGAGGGAGTGGAGGAGGAGGAGGGAATAACGGAGGAGGAATTTGAGGAGGCGTTATGGGAAAATGAAGAGCTGAAGACACTCCTGTGAGGATGGGATACATATTGATTGCTGAAGGAGGGAAGGAGAGGAGCCTGAAAACTTGGTGCTGAGCATGTTCGAACAGGGTTGGGATGGAGAGTAGAGTCCGGAAGGTTGGAAGGTCAATTAATAGTTCTCATTTACTAAAGGTAGGGGGACCGCGGAGAATTTGTAAGAAAATTATAGAGAATCTCACTAATGGATCCATGGCGAAGTTATAGTGAGAAGAATATTGGAAAGAAAATTAAGACTTAAAAATAGAGCCAGATTAGGTAAAGAGCAGTATGGGTATAGAGGTGGCAGAAGCACTACAGATTTAATGTTCGCATTGAGAATGAATACAGGAAAAGACATGGGAATACAAAAGGAAGGCATATATCGCCTTCATAGACTTGAAGAAAGCATTTGATTCTGTACCCAAGGAGAAGCTATGGAGAGTTCTGGAGAGGGATTATGAAGTTGAAGACAGACTGATAAAGGCAGTAAGAAGTACATATGTGAATAGCATAAGTAAGGTAAGAAAAGGATATAAAAACGAGGAATGGTTTTGAGGTAAAAACTGGAGTATGGCAGGGTAGTGTGCTGTCGCCGACTGTTTATAGGGTATTTGGACACAGTCATAAGAGGTGTAATAGGAGAGTTTTAGAGGAGATTTGACGAGACATCATGGTATATGCAGATGATTTGGGGTGTTGGAGTGGAGATGGTGAGAGGTTTAAGAAAGGGTGCTGTGTTTCGCAGAAATTGAGAGAAGCTGGTATTAAATATGAAATTTGGAGAATCAGAAACAATGATAGTAAGTGAGGGAGGAGAGGAGGAGGATTTGAATAGTGGATGGTAGACGGTAGGTGAGATTCAAAATGTGGACAGATTAAACCTAGTCCATTTGGAGAGAGGGGTGTGTGCAACAGGAATTACGAGTAGGATTGAGCAGTATGGAGGACTGTAAGAGCATATACCCCATCTTGAAAAGATAAATATATAAAACAGAGGTAAGAGAGCAATATACGAGGAGTTTGAACCAATTACTGCTGGTACGTGGGGCTGAGACATGGAGTCATAACAGGTTAGAGAGAGAGTAGAATTCAGTAAGCGGAGATGATGTGTTTTGAGAGAGGTGATTGGATAAGCGACGGAGAGACAGAGTGAGAACGAGACAGTGGAGGGAGAGCGTGGGTGTGAAACCTGATGAAAAAAGTGGACGCAGCCAGATAAGATGGTGGGGAGACCTTGAGAGGGATGCAGGAAGAGAGAGTTTGCCATAGCAGGTGGGACGGTGGGAGACGGAGGGAGTGAGGCGACGTAGGAAGACCGCGGAAGAGATGGAGAGACACAGTGGAGGATTCATTAAGGAGACACCGAATGCCTGCAATGGATGAGCTGATGGTGGATGGGATCGTGATCGATAGAAAAAGTGGAAGGAAGGTTGGCACCCACTGACAGGCTCGTTGAGCCTTACTGGGGGAGGATTAAGATGTAAGTTAAGATATATATATTATATATATATATATTATATTATTATATATATATAAAATATATTTATATATATATATATATATATATCTATATATATATTATAATATATATATATATATATATATTCTTATATACATATAATATTATATATATTTATATATATATATTATATATATATATATTTTATATATATATATATATCTATATATATATCT
Source organism: Trachelipus rathkii (assembly GCA_015478945.1). Lineage (NCBI taxonomy): Eukaryota > Metazoa > Arthropoda > Malacostraca > Isopoda > Trachelipodidae > Trachelipus > Trachelipus rathkii. The sequence continues at coordinate 8,168 of JABUQX010065232.1, forward strand.
ATATTATATATATATAATATATATATATATATATATATATACATGTCATATATATATATATATATATATATATATATATATAGTATATATATATATATATCATAATTATATATTATATTATATATAATATATAGTAATATATATATATATATATATTACTTCTCATTTTCGGTATTTTTGTCTTGAAGACTTTAGTTGGCCTCATGAATAGAAATGAGGCTTATAATTGCAACTATTGATTTAAATGCCTCATTGAAACTTTTAGAAAGACACCTTGAATGCTAATTTCTCAGTCTTTGTATTTGAAGCTTCCTTTTTACTTTCATTAGTTATAATAATAATAAGCATCTATTCAGTAAAGACTATTAAACTAGATATAATTTCTGTAATTGTGCAAAGTTGTAATATATATCTATATATATATATATATATATATATATATATTATATATATTATATATATATATATATATATATATATATGTATATAAATATATATATTATATATATATAATAAATCACACCAACATATAGTATTATATATTTATATATATATATATTATTATAATATTAATATATATATAATATATATATATATATATATATATATATATATATATTATATTATAATATATAATATCATTAAATATATATATATATATATATATTATATATATATATATAATATATATAATATATATTATATTATATATATATATATTTTAATATATATCTATATATATATTATATATATATATATATAGTATATATATATATATATTATATATATTATCTATATTATATATATATATAATATATATATAGGTATATATATTTTATATATATATATATATTATATATATCTATATATATTATATATGATATATATATATATATTATATATATATATATATATAATAATATATATAATATATATATGATATAAATATATATATATATTATATATATACTATAATATGCTATTATTATTATTCTCATCACCGTCTCCCACATAACTGCAGGGTGGTGTCAGTTGCTAGATCGGGTAATGCTGTTGACTTTACTTGCTAAGTTCCAGGTTGTTCAATTAACATTGCAACTCTTGGACGGAACTTTCCAGATACTATTCTTCTTCCAAGTTACTTACGATTAATCGTATTTCTTCATCCCATACTAATCCCCTTTGCATATTTTATAGCTCCTTTACTTCCAGCCAACCCACCTCCATTTTCCCGTTTGCTCTTACTCCTATTGTACCAGCTTCGGACTTATAACCTTCTTAATGCAAACTATTAATTATATTATCTAAGTACGGTGACCAATACCTCCTTAGTACCTTTTGAATTTGCTCTTCATCAGACATTTCTCCTATCGGCACATATCCTTTATCCTTACATTCTCTATCTATCTATCCTATCTATCTATCTTATCTATCTAATTCAATCTATTATCTATCTATCTATCTATCTATTATCTATCTATCTATCTATCTATAATTCACTATTATATATATATATATATATATAATTATATATATAATATATATATATATATATTATATATTATTATATATATATAACCCCCATCATATATATATATATATATATATATGTATGTATATATGTATCTGTATATGTATATGTATTATGTTATGTATATGTATTTATAATGTATATTGTAGTATGATTTTATAAATTGGAAAAACGAAAGCTATTTGCGGAATTAAGAGCAACATCCGTAACGGAGTTTTGTAAGCATTCATGAAAAAATATCTTACAGTGTATATAGCGTAAGATTGAGCTTAGCTGTTTACGTTCTGGGGTCAAGAAAATTTGAAATAGGGATAATAGACTCTGTGAGAGACGGTATGGCCTCGAGTTCCTCCTCTCTCGAGAAAGGTGTGGCGACTGATAGAGTTAGTAGAGCTAAAACCCGTTGCCTACGCATTGTATAAGGAAAGTGACAGAATTTGGACAGCGCGGTTAGAGGGCGATTGGTGAGAGATATTTTCGTTAGAAATACAAGGGGAGTTGTGTTCAGAAAGAATAATAGTCTAAGAACTTACCTTTTCATGAAGAAGCGTAATAGAGTCTATCCCTGCTGATAAACTATTACCCCATTAAGGAATGAATAATACTCCACTACAGAGAAAACAGCTGGAGTGGTGTGAAGTAATATTGGATAGCTTTTTTGTTATATGATAATTAGTTAGGAGCTTGTTTATACAAAGAGAGATAATGTGATCACTTATACGAAAATAGATACGACGCTGATATAACGACAAGGATAAAGAAGACTGACAAAGGTTTTTAGTAAGGGTTTTTTACCAGAAGAATAATAAACATATTTGCTCTGTGCACTATTAATGGTGGAAATGAAGATGGACTAGGGTTAGTTGGCTACTCCGAGAGGGTCAATAAATTATCTAAAATTATTAGATACCAGTGATAACTCCAAGATTTTAAGACGTTAACGAATGATTGATACAGGAGTGGAATAGGTGATTGAAGGTACAAAGTGTAATAGAAAAGATGTTAATGTGAAAAGATAAAAAAGAGTTTTCAAAAATGGAAAAGAGTTATCTGAGAGACATCACATTCAGTTAGATGTTTTAGGATGACACTTTGGTATGTCAAGCAACAATTGCTATGGTAAGGCTCGAAGCGGTAAAATTGTGGGTAGAGCACGGGAGAGAGAAGTATTGATACGATTAAGCTTTTGTGTCAGATTATGCGAGAAATTCTTTAGGTGAATTCTACATTCGATTTCGCAGTTCGATACTTCTGTCCGCTACGATATTGTCTTAAAGATTTCAACCAAGAAAGCGAAGAGGACCAAGTGTTCGGAGAAGGGAAATAAGATCCCAGTAGAAGCGCTATTTAATGGATAATCAATATATAATATAATATTTTGTTATATGTACGTATAGGTAGTTTATGGTATTATATTGTAGATATATTTATAGTATTATATATAATATATATATATATAATTATTGACCTCCTAGTAACTAGGAAAGGCTACGTATACGATATTTCTTATGATATAGCTATATAAGCTAGGATTAGATAGATATATATATAATATATATATATATATATAATATCATATATATATATATATTATTGAATAATATGTATATATACTATATAGTATTATAGTATAATTATATAGAGTATATATATTATACATATCGTATATTATATATTATATATTTATATACTATTACACCCGTCATATTTAATAGTATATATATCTAAATAGTATACCAGTATGTTTGTGGATGATATAAATTTTAGGGTTTGTGAATCTATATATGGGTGTATATATATATATTAAACGTGATTGATAATGTTACATGATTATATTATATAGATCTTATTTACTGATTATATATCAGTTACTAGGTATAGGATTAGATTATATATATAACTATATATAGATTAGGTTGTAGATATAGTTACGGGTATTGTTACATGAAAATACAATTATATATGAGTTAATACATAAAAAAACATATTGGTTGATAAAATTATCATTTGTTAAAAGGTTATTATTAATACATAAGAAAAACATATTGTTGATATAATATATGCATTTGTTAAAAAGAGTTAATAAATAAAGACACTACCAGTATAAAAGCACACACAAAATAGTTTATGTACTGATAAGTTAACAAATACTGTACATTGATAAAATTTTATATATAGAAGCACATATATAAATGTGTGATACAAATACAAATACAAATACAAATACAAATACAAATACAAATACAAATACAAATACAAATAGCCAATACAACTTAAAATACAATTATATATGAAATACATAAAAAAACATATTGGATGACAAAATAATGCATATACAAATAACAGAATACAAATACAAATACATACAATTAATACGATGTTGTTAACAATTAAAACATATGTAATCCAAATAACGGAATCACAAGTTCTCACATAGTATTTTATAGTTTTTGATTAGGAATTTTGGTAAACCTTAAAAAATAGATATCTTTATCCAATCAAACAGACCGAACCTGAGTATAAATTTTAACAATTAAATTATATGTAAATTAACATTTAAATTATAAATTAAGGTATATAGATGAAGATAGTGAAAATTTTGGAAAGTCTGTCCATTTACGCCATAACGAGTAAAATTTATTGTTAATAAAGTTACTGTTTTTGGGAACTGGGTACATATATATATATATATACTTTACGTATTCGATTATTTATTAGAATAAGGAATAGAGAAATAGTTAACGTTAATGTGTAATATTATATATCATATACGGGTATACTTAGTGGGTTGTGATTATAAGGTTCATGATGGAATATAGAATTATAGTATATGTAGTATATATAATATAATATATATATATATATATTCTTAAAGAAAGAACCATATATTATATATACTAGATAAAGGTTTCTATCGGCTTATTAGTTATATATATATATATATATATATGGTATAGATCGAGGGAGGTAAAAAGGTAAACTTGAGGGTATTAGTATGGTAATATTAGTTTTATATATATATATATAATATGTATTGATAGGTTAGGAGTAGTGAATTGGAGATGATTTAGTGATAATTTATAAAAGTAAGATAGCAAATACGTATATAGTATACAGCGAAGTGTGTATATATTAAATATTCGAACTAGGGATAGTGTGGCGCTCATTCATTCGTGGGTGTCTTTATGTGATTAGAATAGTAGGTTGGGTATCTACTGAGGACGGTTTTACTTTGTGTATATTTACTGCTGTAGGATGATATATTTATTTATCTATATTTATTTATTAATAGTCTTCTTTATGTATATTGATATATTATTATTATATATATATATATGATAATAATGAGGTTTTCTAGGTGCAGGGCGTAATGGTTATATATATGCTATATAGGGGGTAGGTATAGTATACTCACGTATATATATATATATATATATATAGTAGTATTATTATAGTATATATAGTAGTAAATATGTATGTAAGAACGTAAATAATGGTTTCGTATATATATATATATGTATGAAGTATATATTATATATATATATATGATATTTTATATATATTATATATAATATAATATATATATAATTTATTAGACCTTGAGAATGATTGAAATACATATTGAAGTGTGTTAGGTTGTTTAATGTAGGTTATAGTATGTATAACTATTTAGCGAAAGTACTAAATATAGGGTAAGTTATACTATATGTACGATCGGCGGTATTTAAGTAGCTATGTATATACTGATGGGTATATAGTTATAATATTCTGTAGTATCTGAAATGATATAGTTGTATTGTCCTGATATTGTGTATATAGAATATACTTACAAGTTAGACTTTATGAATGTGAAAGAGCCCGTTAATGGGCGTAAGGTAATTGTATCTATGTTAAGATAAAGTAGTTTCGGTATATAATAATGTTAGTTAGTATCTGATTATTCCATGAATGTGTCGTATGATATATGTTCTAGGTGGAGGTGGTAGGAGGGTGGGATGTGTAGTAGTGAGGGGGGTGGGGAGCTCAGTATATTATAGTGAGATTATAGGCAAAAAAAAAAATCACGTATCTAAGATTCGAAAAGTAAGCCTTCATTTATGTAGTGATTTTATTATTGATTATTATGAGTAAGGTTATTAAGATTCTTGGATTTATTTACTATGGTTTTTTAGTAGTGAGTACATTAGGTATATTATATTATAGTACTATAATTTAGATAAGTGCTATTCATTGGATATATATAGTACTATATAAGTTTTTATATAAGGGACGTATGGATAGTTGTGGCTTATGTATGATGATTATTAAGGTATGTATAGTAGATATTATTAATTAGTATGTATATATATATATATATAATATAATATATATGTATGTATATAAATATTTGTGATATTATAGATGTTATTATTATATTTATTTCTCTTAATAGGGATAGCGATTAATGGAATCAATATAAAATATTAGGTATATATATTATATATATATATTACTAGCTAGATGTATTATATATATAGTGAGGAGTATAGTTGTATAGTAGTCGTATATGGATACGGGTGTAGATGGTTAAGGGGGTGAGGATTATGAGAATTGTAGGAAGGTTAATTTCTGATTATTATATAGGTATGTTAGTGTGTGAGGGTCATTTTCAAAGTTTTATGCGGTGTATTATAGTTTTGGTTACTAAGTGATGTTAGGTTATATCGGTAAATATAGGATAGTATGATAGCTAGGTAGACCTATTATTGTAACGTAGTTATTGATATATATATTATAGTAAGTATGTATATGTATTGCGGTAGACTGTAAGGAGTAACTAGTCTATTTAAGTGTAGATTAGTATTGTATCTATAGTATACGTATATTTATTCTCTATAATTGAATACGTTATGATGATTATGTAATAATATAATAGTCTAAGAGGTAGTGTATAGTTGCAATGAAATAAAAAACTCACGATATGCAAGACTAAAAGATAAAAATAAGTCGCCTTCTTTTTGATTTTAAACTAGATAGCTGACTCAAATTTGATGGTACGAAACATCATAAAGATAACGAATCTCGTTCTTAGCGCAATCATGTTTCATATCTACAATAAAAGAAATTGTTTCAGAAAGAAAAAATCTATGTCATTTTCATTTATTGAGGTTCAGAAAATTCGATGTTTAGAATGTGAATTATGTAGTTTTTATATGAATCTTTGGATCATGGAAAATTATGTGCAGTAATCGAACCCGTAAACGTTGGTATAACAGCATATTTGCATCCCAACAATGATGAATAACTTAAGATCTGAAACATA
>JABUQX010065233.1:0-22500 GCA_015478945.1 Trachelipus rathkii
GAAGAGAATACATCATGTGTACAAGTTATCTTCGTTTTCAAAACCCCAATACCGTCTGGCCCTGACACCGATTCTGCAGGGAGGTGCCTCAGAATCCCAATTACTGCCATTTGCGAACACGGTTCATAACATCCCATAATATCCCTTCACAAAGGTGCTGCCTTTCATACGATGAAGGATACTGACCTTGGTTATTCCCCTCGCTCCTTACTATTATTTGTTTGGCTCCCACCTTCTCTCAAATCAAAGCTTTTCATTCTGCCGCCTTGTTAAAGGCATCATTCTTGGCTCACTCTGCACAGTTCATGAGGAGTTTACTCCAGTATTTACTGATGGCTCTAAAACCGGGAACAGTGTGGGCGCACCTGCTGTCTTTCCTGATCGCCAACCTTTCCCATACCCTCCCCCCCCATGCTTCAATTTTCACAGCAGAATTAATGGCTATAATGATTGCGCTTTCTCGAATTCTTAATCCTTAACCAAGATCAACCTTATGTCATTTATTCAGATTCGTCCAGCGCTCCAAGCGCTTAAAACCCCTTTATTCTTCTAAAAAAACACAATGGTATCTGCTGTGCAGCAATTTCTTCTCGGCTGCTCCATTCCCGCAAGAAACAAATTATTTATGTTGGACCCTTCTCATGTAGGGTAACTGGCAATGAAATCGCTGGACAGAGATGCCAAAATAGCCACCTCCTCTTCTCTGAGTTGTTCCAGGTACCTCTCGGATGCCATTCGACAAGGTTACCTCCCATCAACCGATTACCATCCTGTTCGGACAAGGTTTTCGATCTTATTGGCAAGAGCACGCACGAATGATCAGAGAGGAGCGAAACTTAGAAATATAAAAGCCGATAATCGGTGAGTGGTCTTCCTCCCACCGATGAAAGTACACGAGGTGATATTTGCACGCCTCCGTATTGGCCACACCAATATCAATTACAGTCACTATATATGGCCATGAACCCCTCCCCTCCCATTTGCAATTCTTGTCGAAGTCATGTACCCCCGCAATCTGTTCGCCATATCTTCATTGATTGTTCCCAGCTGGACTCTATTCGCCGCGGTCATTTTCCTACTTTTACGATCCATACCACCTTCCAAAAGATTATCCCATATCTTATCCGAATCTTCCCACTTTAGTAGTAACTCTATTTTCTTGTTTCTACAAGAAGTGAATGTTCTTTATAATATTTGATTACGTAATACTAGGACTTTATTATGCAAGGATGTACTTTTGTTTAGTTTTTGCTTATTTTAATTGATTGAATATTCATTTATTCAAATCCTCTTTACGTTTGAAATATGTATAAAGTTCCAGGCCCATGGTGCTGATTTCCTTTTTTCAACCCAGTGTGGCCGCTTTGTGAGCCGTGGTGGTCCTGTACATTGACTCAAAATATATATATATATATTGGGTTGGCTCGTAAGTCATGAGCGTGAAGTAGTATATATGTAAGAGCAGTTGTTACAGTTATATATATATATATATATATATATATATATATATATATATATATATATATATATATATATATATATATATATATATATATATCGCCAGCTTCCAAGCTATGGGGGGCAGCTCAAAATTCTATAGAGTTTCTTTATATATATATATATATATATATATATATATATATATATATATATATATATATATAGAAGAGAGTATATATAAAGTAGCAGTAGATAAGGTATGTATAGATATATATATATATATATATATATATATATATATATATATATATATATATATATATATATATATATATATATATATATATAAGGCAGAGAATCCAGGGGCTATGGTCTCATGAAATTCTTTAGACACTAAAAAATTAAGTACGATATGCGTTAATAATATAAAAGCGCAGAGGTTAAATTAATTTTACATAATTTGTCGCTGTCAGGAACAAATCCGTAAGTCCTTTGGGGAAGTTTTTACAGGAGAAAGAGAAAATAGAGTATTCTTTATATATATTATATATATATATATATATATATATATATATATATATATATATATTATATATATATATATAGTTATATATATATATATATATATATATATATATATATATATTATATGAACGATTTTTGCTTCATTCCTTCCGCAGAAAAAAAATCCTGATATTGTTACTGATATATATATATATATATATATATATATATATATATATATATATATATATATATATATATATATATATATATATATATATATATATATATATATATATATATATATATATATATATATATATATATATATATACTAAAAACATTTAGAAACTGTTGGAAGCCTTCGATGTTAGCCACAACATGATTGATCTGTGCGTCTGGCACTTGCAAGGAATTGCCAAGGAACGAATTGGTGAACTTTTTTCTCCCCAAAAAGAATTGAATTTTCGAGTATTTGCTAAGAGAACTGATAAGATATGAATCTGTATGGCCCCAAAATGAAAGTAGCTTACCAGAAAGAAAAGAAAGTGAATGCTTTTGGGTACAATAATCCAGGTGAAAGATGAACGCTAAACTAGTCCTTATGAGCCTCCCGTCAAAAGAAATAACCCGCGATGGTTGCAGTGTTACACCAGAAAACACGCCAAACAGGAACTGCTGAGGGTATAATTGGAAGAATAAAATACATCCACAAAGTATTTGAAAGAACTATAGACACTGGCACACTGACCCAAATTATGAAAAACTCTTACCGGATATATCCGTACGAATGCACATGCAGATAAAAATTGAAGTAAATTCACAACCAAAATTGCTGTTATCCGAAAACGGTTGGTTCGTGAGAGGGTGAAAGAATCAAACAGATATTCCCATATGAAGTTATTAATAGGAGGTTGATAAACAAGTTCTTCATAAGCAATACACATTTATTTATCTATTAAAATACAGTTCACAAATTGTTGATCTTACAAGTCACTGCAGCAATAAAATGGAGGAGCATACAAAAAAAGAATCTGTCACATAGGCGATCAAAAAGGCATCTGATGCAATCAACGAAGCATATTTCTTTTTTATTTGAGACTAAAAATATCGCTATTCAAAATTCCCAGTTTTACAATAAAAGTAGAAAATAATCCTAAATCCATGTGCATACAATTGATCGTTGTATATATATTATTATATATATATATATATATATATAGTTATATATATATTATTATATATATATATATTATGCTATTATTATTGTTATTGTTGTTGTTATTATTATATACATATACATATACATATATTATATTTGTACATCACAGTGAAATTATGCCATATGCTAATATAGTTGAGCAGTTAGCATATATAGATATATATATATGGTTGGCTACATATATATATATAAAAAAAAAAAAAAAAAAAACATATATATATATATATATATTATATATATATATATATATATATATATATATATATATATATATATATATATATATATATATATATATATGCTATGTTACATATATTATTAAAGAGTATATATATATAAAGATATATATGTATATATATATATATATATATATATATATATATATATATATATATATATATATATATATATATATATAACTGGTTATTCAAGACCAGAAAATAACTCCTCTCTATATATATATATATATATATATATATATATATATATATATATATATATATATATAGAAAGTATATATATATATATATATATATATATATATATATATATATATATATATATATATATATATATATATATAAAGCAATTTATCCTTTAAAAGGAAGTTACATAAAGTGGCATAATATCGACAATCGCGGAACTCTCTGCTCATGCAGCCTAGCAGTGTCACGTGTTAGCTAAACTCCAATAGAAAGATCGCGAAAGTTTCCACAAGTTGCATTTTGTTTTATTAACGTGTTAATTTTTTTATTTTCTATATATTTTTAAGGGCTCGAGCAGAGGGGGGGACGAATTCCCCCCCCGTCGTCCCCCGCTGAGGCCGAGAGACCCTGACTCTTCCATCTTGCTATTTAATCTTGGGTATTCCTTAGCTAAAAAAACATTGGCAACCTTGTCGCACTATTGCCTTTGGAAATAATCGAAAAAAATCGATTACATTGTTCGTTCGATATATATCGGTTAACTACCCTTTAAAGGACAAGTTCCATATATATATATATAGTATATATATATATATATATATATATATATATATATATATATATATATATATATATATATATATTTATATATATTATATATATATATATATATATATATATATATATATATATATATATATATATATATATATATATATATATATATATATATATATATTATAGAGCCGAACTGCAAAGCCAAAGTGTAAAAGCAAACTGTAGAGCTGAACACGCCCTAAAGAAAAACGAGTTGTTGTATCTTTCGAAATTAGGCTCCGCCTTCAATTTGCGCGTCATTCTAACTTTTTCAAAATCGTGTAAACACGCTTAACGTTCAGCTGCACAATCGTGTTATTTAAAACAAATATATCATAAATTATTTGGCAAATTGTTGCCGTGCAAATAAGCACAACAACCAAGGTATGTACCAAAATGACGTTGTAGCATATAAAGTATTTTTAGAGCAACGAAAGTGAAAAATAGAGCTAAGTTAGGCAACCCTAGACTAGCCGGCCGAGGCTATGACTGAATTTCAGAATGGTGCTACATCGAACTGAAGAGCTGAACACGCCCTAAAGAAAACGAGTTGTTGTATCTTTCGAATTAGGCTCCGCCTTCAAAGGCGCGTCATTCTAACTTTTTCAAAATCGTGTAAGCACGCTTAACGTTCAGCTGCACAATCATGTTATTGAAAACAAATATATCATAAATTATTTGGCAAATTGTTGCCGTGCAAATAAGCATTACAACCAAAGTATGTACCAAAATGTTGTAGCATATAAAGTATTTTTAGAGCAACGAAAGTGAAAAATAGAGCTAAGTTAGGCAACCCTAGACTAGCCGGCCTAGGCTAGGACTGAATTTCAAAATGGTGCTACATTGATAACCAAACTGTATAGCTGAACACGCCCTAAAAGAAAACGAGTTGTAGTATTTTTCGAATTAAGCTCCTCCTCCAATTTGCGCATCATTCTAACTTTTTCAAAATCGTGTAAACACGCTTAACGTTCAGCTGCACAATCGGGTTATTTAAAACAAATATATCATAAATTGTTTGGCAAATTGTTGCCGTGCAAATAAGCACAACAACCAAAGTATGTACCAAAATGAAGTTGTAGCATATAAAGTATTTTTAGAGCAACGAAAGTGAAAAATAGAGCTAAGTTAGGCAACCCTAGACTAGCCGGCCGAGGCTAGGACTGAATTTCAGAATGGGGCTAAAGTGATAAAAGTGTGTTAGGCAGTAGAGCTGAACACGCCCTTTAGAAAAACGAGTTGTATCTTTCGAAATTAGGCTCTGCCTTCAAAGGCGCGTCATTCTAACTTTTTCAAAATCGTGTAAGCACGCTTAACGTTCAGCTGCACAATCATGTTATTGAAAACAAATATTACATAAATTATTTGGCAAATTGTTGCCGTGCAAATAAGCACAACAACCAAGGGATGTATCAAAATGAAGTTGTAGTATATAAAGTATTTTTAGAGCAACGAAAGTGAAAAATAGAGCTAAGTTAGGCAACCCTAGAATAGCCGGCCGAGTCTAGGACTGAATTTCAAAATGGTGCTACATTGATAAAAGTGTCAGTGGCAGAGCTGAACACTCCCTAAAGAAAACGAGTTTGTAGTATCTTTCGAATTAAGCTCCGCCTTCAATGGCGCGTCATTCTAACTTTTTCAAAATCGGGTAAACACGGTTAACGTTCAGCTGCACAATCGTGTTATTTAAAACAAATATATCATAAATTATTTGGCAAATTGTTGCCGTGCAAATAAGCACAACAACCAAAGTATGTACCAAAATGAAGTTGTAGCATATAAAGTATTTTTAGAGCAATGAAAGTAAAAAATAGAGCTAAGTTAGTCAACCCTAGACTAGCCGGCCGAGGCTAGGACTGAATTTCAGAATGGTGCTACAGTGATAAAAGTGTGTTAGGCAGAGTTTCATAAGAAAATGAGGGCTAGAGAGTAGCGGGAGGTAGATGACCAAAATTAGAAGGTGAATAGGTAAGTTACACAATAGCCAAGGAGAGAGGCAAAAGTGGTGACAGTATGGCAAAGGGACATGAGCCAAATTTGTTAGAATTTAGGAGTATAAGATATATTTTTGTAACAATATAGCAAATAACAGTCGCATAGACTGATATTTGCTATTTATAACCCGGAGTGGGCGTGTGCGTTACATAACAGTGCAGAGAAAGACCCGAGTAGGGCAGAGAGGCTGTTAGGCCAGAGAGTTGAACTGGCACAATAGCAAAATACCGTAGAGAGTGAACAATAATTACGATTAGTGCATGCTTAATATGGTAGATAGCAGGTCAAGCGTAAACTGCTCTTTGCTGCATAAGTTCTGCTAGCATAGACCCCCTACGCTCAAATTTTTTGTAAGCCTCCAAACACGAATTTATGGAGAAATCGCAGCCTTCTCTCTCTCTTCAAAGGAATTGTAACATAGATTGCTCTTTATATATATATATGAACATATGACTGTTTCATGGGAATGTATGGCCTGTAGGACCTTTCCTGCTCGGTATACATACGCATAAAACAGCCGCACACTCATGTAACACCCTACATGGCATGCATACGCATAAAACAGTACCAAACTGATACTCATTTGTAATACTACTCTAAATCAGTTCATGTTCTGTAGGACTGCTTCCTGCGGTGTATATAATTCAGATATAGAATGGTAATAACTAAGGACCCTGCCTACTGTTTTTTTTTTTTTTTTTTTTAAGGACAGGGTCCGACCCGAATTCACTGTATTCTTTAGGTTAAGGAAATGAAGCACAGAAGAACTGTTAATACAGATAAATCAGCTTGAAATAGGTATTTACACCACCTTCTAGAATGATATTCTGCAAAGAACCGCTATCATTAGTAAAAATCTACAACACACAAAACTCCATCTAAATACTGCTGTGGCGTCACTGCCCAGCTCGAAAAACTATGTCCTATCAAATCGTGACTCCTTCGACACTTATGAGAAGCAAGGCGAAGAGCTGTCTGGTTCAACAGAGTATGTGCAGACGAAAACTCGACACAAGCGCCGCAATGTGCGTCTTAACTCATTGGATTATGGCCATGCAAAAGAAGTACAACTCAGCTCTTCTGAAAAATACAGAACTGAAACTTTCTTGCCTGTTATTGATCAGTTTATCGGTTCTCTCGACCAATGTCTGCAAGTATATAAACAGATATCAAGCAAATTTAGCTTTTTTAGCCATCTGAAAGAACTGTCTTCAGACGAGCTTCAGGCTGCAGCAGAGCAACTCGTCAGGTCTTATCCAAATGATTTGGACATTGCATTTATTGATGAACTGTGTCAGTTTGTAACATTGCCAATATCTTCACAGACGAGGAGCCAAAAGATATCAGCACTGAGCTTTTCCTGTACAGACTTATCATAGACAAGGGTGTGCGGACACTTTCCTAAACATTGACATAGCTCTACAGATATACCTTATTTTGATGGTATCAAACTGTAGTGGCGAGCGCTCCTTCTCAAAACTCAAATTAATTGAGAACCGATTACAGACATCCATGAAGCAGGAACGACTTGTAAATCTGGCTATCATGAGCATCGAGTCAGATTTTCTGCGTGAATTGGACTTCAGTGACATCATCGGCGACTTTGCCGCCCGAAAATTGAGAAAAGTGTCTTGACTGTAGTGGTTATAACTCCATCCATTCTCTGATTTAAATTAAATTATTTTAACTGAATTTCTCTGCGTAAATAAATTTGGTAAGAACACCTTCTGTTCATTTCATTTCGTGTTTTGAATTATATATTGCTCCCCCCCCCCTTTGAAACAATGGGTCTCCCACAAAAATGGGCCAAGGGTCACCCACATTCTTAATCCTGCTCTGGTGGAGGGAACACTTAAAAAATCTTCATAACATTGGCAGTATGAGGAGGTGATAGTGAATCATGTGTGGGTTTGATGGTGCAAGAAGGAATAGGTATTTTGGAAATGAGGTCATTACTAAGGAGGAAGTAATGGGTAGAGTGAGATAAGTTAAAAAATCTTAAATCTGCAGGTAATAGATGAAATTACTGGTGAAATGATCAGAATGGAGGCTAGGTGGCGATTGATTTGGATTTGGAGTTGTGTAACAAAGGCGTTTATGGAGGTATAGTTCCGAGGGATGGAAGAGAGCAGTATAAGTACCTCTTATAGTCAGACGTAAAGGGGGAATAAGGGTACACTGTAAGAATTAATAGGGGATGATTAGTTTATTGAGTGTTGTAGGGAAGATATATATACTGGTATTTTGATTGAAAGAATGCATCGAGTAACTGAAGGACTGATTGGTGAAGAACAAGGTGCATTTAAAAGTTGTAGAGGTATGTGTGGATCAACTCAAATGATCTAGAAAATAGGGAGAAGAAGAATAAATTGTATTTGTTTATGGTTTGCAACAGGCGTTATGATATGTTAATAGGGAAGCTCTTTGCAGGTTTTAGTGATAAAATATGGTGTTGGGTGGTAAGCTTCTGATTTTCAAAAGTTTCGTATGACGATGGTGAAGGCGTGCTGTAGAATAAATACGAGTCGGAAGTGACTGTGGTTTGAATATTAATAGCGGAGTGAGCAGGGATGTGTTATGTCTCCTTGGTTATTCATTTGTATATGGATGGGGTTATGAAGAATTAGAGGTGGGGGTGGGCAGGGGGATGGTGTTAGAATGATGGAGAATGGAAGAGAGTGCCCTACCTATTATAAGTGCGGATGATTTAGTTTTGCATGGTGAATCTGAAGAGAGATTTGAGAGGATTGGTAGAGAGATTAGCAGGGTGTGTGAAAGGAGGGGTATTGAAAAGTAAACGTGATAAGAATAAGGTTACGGTTGTGAGTGAGAACAGTCCTTGGTGTGAGTTATGTTAGATAGATGGTGATCAGCTGGAACAAATGCGTGTTTGAGTTTAAAATATTTAGGATATATGTTTGGATGAAAAGGACGGATGATGCAGAAGTGTAGTAGGAAAGTTTTGAATGGCTGGAGGTGGCTGGTGCAATTAAATCATTGTTGGATGTGAAAGGCAAAGTGTTGGGGGCGCTAGGTCTTACATGAGGGTATGTTCTTTTACCTGTGTTAGTGTATAGTAGTGGATCTATGGTTTGGAATAAGAAGTATAGATCTAAGTACAATGTGTTCAATGAGACAATCTTAGGGGCGTTTTAGGTGTGAGAAGAATTTGATAAATGAGGAATGAACGTAAATAGGGTAGTTGTGTGGTGTGAAGCAAAGGATAAATAGAGAATAAATTGAAGTATACGTTGAGATGGTTTGGTCCATGTGGAAGGCTGGAAGGTAGTCGGTTGGTTAAGCGATGTATAGTGATGTGCATGAGTGTGTTGGAATTGAACTGAGCTGGGAAGACCGAAGAAAAAGTGGATTGGTCGGTCAGTAAAGGAATGCCTAGAGGAAAGGAATGTGAGTTTGCAAGAGGCGAGAAGAAGGTACATAATAAGGGTGAATGGTTGGGTTTTGTGAGGGGGTATAGTCTGAGTCCCCACCTCGGGCAAGGATAAAACCCCATACTTACGAAATACCGGTGAGGGTCCGTCGGCAGTCCCGTGAAGCTCTAGGGTGGATTTTCTGACTGCGACAAGTTCTCACTAATAGATATAAAGTGGGGGCGGCAAGGCTTGGGCTTTCTTTTCGACTTGTGTCATAAATCTTCTTCTACTTTTTCTGTTTCCGGTTGCATGTCACGCACCTTACCCCTAGTCTTGGGGAAAGAATAGATGATTTAATAATAAATATATATATATATATATATATATATATATATATTTATATATATATATATATATATATATATATAATATACTATATATATATATATATATATTATATTATATAGATATTATATATATATTATATATTATATATTATATATATATATATAATATATAATCGAGATTAGTCTATTAAATTGACGTTCTTATAAAATAATTATTATTATAAGCTATTTTTCTCATAGATCAGTATGCATTTTTTTGTTTTGTTTTTTTTTACAGGCGTTGCGTTCCTTAGCTTTGAAATATCCTCGAAAGCAAGCAGTTCTCATGAGCCAGTTGGCAGATATGCTCCGATCTGAAGGGGGTTTGGCCTACAAAGAGGCAATAGCAAGTACTATTATAACTATCATTGAAGACAACCCAGAGGCAAAAGAAAAAGGTGACTGGTTTTTATTTTTTATTTTTATTCACATTATTATTATTTTTATTATTATTATTATTATTATTATTATTATTATTATTATTATTATTATTATTATTATTATTATTTTATTATTATTATTATAATTATTTGTTGATTAAAATTAAAGAAAAAGCATCTGTGAATTTTTTTTTTGGCCTCTATTGTCTTCTTAATTCAGGGCTGCGGAGTCGTAAAATAAATTTTTCGACTCCGACTCCGTAAATTCAAATTTAGATTTTCGACTCCGACTCCGACTCCACTTAAACAAAAATTTTCGACTCCGACTCCGACTCCGACTCCACTTAAACAAAAATTTCCGACTCCGACTCCGACTCCACTTAAACAAAAATTTTCGACTCCGACTCCGACTCCAGCAATCAAATTAAAAATTTCGACTCTGAGTCAGCTTAATGCTTACAAAGTTACAATAAAACATTTTTTTGTTTCAACTATTTTTTTTCGCTTGCTTTTGAGAATAAAAATATACCACTTTTCCAATGAATCTAATCTCCAAATGCTATACGGTAAAATACCGTAAAGACTAGAGGTGTAGCAGATATCCGCATCCGCATAATTTTTCTCTACCCGCATCCGCATAATTTTTTTGCCGATAGCGGATAGTATTCATCTATAAAAATTATGAGACTAATGTTCCTCAAACTTCTGTAACGCAATTGTTCAGACTCGTTGGAATAGTAGTTGGCACATGCTTGAGAGGATGGGAAAAAAAAAAAAGAAAATTAAAAATGGAAAAAAAAGCCCCTTTGGTTTTTTTTTGTCCACTTTCCATTTTACCCCCACCCCCCCCCCCTTATGCCTTCGAACAAACACAAAGGTGAAAAGCTTGACAGGTGATGATAATACGATTTTAGGTAATTGTATTACTCTTCTTAAACCGTTTGAAGAGGTAACTAAGACTATTAATCCTCAGAAAATTCTTTTTTTGCCCACCGACGAGATTCAATCCTAGTATTGCACGATGAAAGATGTGCTAAAATGCTGGCTATTAAAAGTAAGGAACTTTCAAAGGGTGATAGAAACACTAATGCTGGAGAAAGAGATAAATAGATTTCAAAATCTGCAACACGATTACGCATCTGCAATAGTAACTTTTCTGGATCTAGATACAAAACCAAATTTTCTTGAACCACGTGTTTCACCAAAGGGTTAAAATTTATTTTATTATTCCCTATACGATGATATTCTTCCGAAGCAGAAATTTCACCCAGCCAATAAAAAGGAAAAGATTCGCAGAAAAAGACTCACATTTACTATTCTGTCTTCCTATACATTGCTGAATCCATGACGTTCTTTTGGCTTCTAGGGCAGCGATGAAGAGTCTTGTTCAGAGGTGTCAAATGACACTCTGTTATTGATCGAAGATTATCAAAAGCGAAAAACTCTTGGAATCGGATAAAGATCCATTGGTTTGATGGCGTGATAATTGTAAAAGTTTTTTCATATCTTGCAGAACTCGGCAGGGAATACTTAGCATGCCCTTCAATAAGTGTCGCTGGCGAGCATCTTTTCAGCGATGCAGATCTCATTAGGCTTCAAAACTCTTTACACCAGAGATCCACCAGAAGATTTGCTTAAGGCGTAATCAAGATTCTAAACACTGGTCAAGAGTACTACAGAGCAAAAGAAAAGGAACCAGGTTGCTAAGCTCTGTCCACCCTATAACCATGCGAAGCAAAATCTTTTCACTTGTCCTGACGCACGAAATCTTTATCATATAAATATATATATATATATATATATATATATATATATATATTATATATATATTAGTATATATATATAATATATATATAATATATATATATATATATATATATATATATATATATATATGTATGTGTGAAGTACTTGCAGCTAAGACTCTAAAAACTTAACTATCCCAATATTTATTTTCTGATATATTAATATATATATATATATATATATATATATATATATATATATATATATATATATATATATATATATATATATATATATATATATATATATATATATATATATATATATAATATATTTAATATATATATATATAATATATATATATATATATATATATTATATATATTATATATATATATGAAGTACTTGTGGCTAAGACTCTAAAATTCTCATCCTCACTCCGCGGATAGTGATTTTTACTATCCGCATTCCGCGGATAGTCAAAAATCTCCATCCGCTACACTATATTAAAGACAAAGATGCAGGCCCAGCGCAATACATGACAAACAATATTTTTTCAGTTTCGGAAACAAATGTATAATCAATTATAATGCAAATTATTTTTATTTTTTATTATAAAACAGCCATTTAAAATTAACAGTTTAATAAACCTCAAAAGTTTCCAATAATAATAATAATAAAATAATAATAATAAATAATAATATAATTAATATAATAATAATAATAATAATAATAATAATATAATAATAATAATTTATAAACTTTCAACTCCGACTCCGACTTCCGACTCCCTTACCAATAGAATTTTCGACTCCGACTCCGACTCCGACTCACTTGCACAGAATTTTTCGACTCCGACTCCGACTCCGACTCCACTTGCGCAGAATTTTCGACTCCGACTCCGACTCCGACTCCTGGAAAATTGCACGACTCCACGACTCCGACTCCACGACTCCGACTCCGACTCCGCAGCCCTGCTTCTTATTATATCAAATAGACACCTTATTTTTTTAACTGATTACAAAAATTTATAAAAAAAAAACTGTCCAACAAATGTATTAGTTGTAAGTGCAACATATTCATAGTGTCAGTAATAGGGTAGTAATACAGTGATTAGAATTAAGTAAGATTTTGGAAATTGGGTAATATGTAAAAAGAAAGGTCCAGGCCCACTACCATACTCCCTCACAAAACTCCACATTTTCTCCTATTATACATCTTTCTTCTCGCCTCTGTAAAACTCATTTCTTTTCCTTCAGACATCCCTTTACTGACTCAGTACACTTTTTCTTTTGTCTCCCAGCCAGTCAATTCCCAGCACACTCATCACTTTACATCCGCTTAACCATCGACTATCATCCGTCCTTTCCTTATGAACAAACCATCTTAATACACTCGTTTGTTCTCTAATTTGCACCTTTCTTCACACCACACAACTCTCTAACACATTTTCATTCCTCATTTTATTAATTCTTCTTACATCTAACATGCCCCCAAGATTTCCATCTGAACAGATTGTACTTTAGGTCTATACCTCTAATTCCATACCATAGTTTCACTACTGTATATTAACACCGGTAGCAACATACCCTCATGCAGAACCCTTGGGCACTCAAGACTTAGTCCCTTTACATTCACCAAGGATTTAATTGCATCAGCCACCTTCCTTCCATTCACAACTTTCCTATTTCACTCTGCATTATCCGTTCCCTTTTCATCCAACATATAACATAAATATTTAAGCTTAGATACTTTTTGCAATTGCTCACCATCCAACATGATTTCACAACGCGAACTCTCCTCACTCACTATCATCGTTTTATTTTTATTTACTGTCAAACCCCTAATTTTACACACCCTACCAAACCCATCTACCAATCCTCTCAAACTTTGTTCAGATTCGAATCACATAACCAAAACTTTGTTCAGATTCGAATCACATAACCAAAACTTTGTTCAGATTCGAATCACATAACCAAAACTTTGTTCAGATTCGAATCACATAACCAAATCATCAGCGTACAATAAACAGGACACCCTACGCACTCTTCCATTCACCATCAGTCCAACTCCCTCCCCTACCACCCCTACCTCTAATTCTTTCATCACTCCATCTATATACAAATTAAATTGCCATGGAAATATAACATGTAACATGTATATACCCCCTTAACATATACAACATGCCGTGGTGAGGGTGGCTGATACCTTTTTTGAAGTGTACCTGATGAGACACGTTAAAGCTTTAGTGTGATCTTTCCCTCCTCTTTTTGTTCAGTGATACCCTACATCTCGTTTTTGTTTTATATTATCTTATATTTTTATATTTGTTCTTGTTTATTATTATTATATATTATTATTATTATTATTATTATTATTATTATTATTATTATTATTGTTATTGTTATTGTTATTATTATTATTATTATTATTATTATTATTATTATTATTATTATTATTATTATTATTATTATTATTATTATTATTATTATTTCTATTGTTTTTCTTATTGCTGTTATTATTTTTATTATTATTATTATTATTGTTATTATTATTATTATTATTATTTTTGTTATTTTTGTCATATTATTATTATTATTATTATTATTATTATTATTTTATTATTATTATTATTATTATTATTATTATTTTTTATTTTTGTTTTTTTTTTTTTTTTTTTTTTTTCTATTTTTATATTTTATGTATACCATTCTTATTTCCAATCCCTTCTCCAGTTTGTTTCCCTTTTTTTGTACGTACTTCTGCTCTCTTGTGGGAGTCGCCCTAGTTTCCTCCTGAATCCTGGTAGCTATCTTGCTACTTACTGTCTCTGTGTGTATCTTGTGCCCATTTGCCCTCCTTCCCCTGTGAGTGAGGTTATAGGTCATAAATCGGTTGTTTTCGCTTTTCTCAGGGCCGCCTATTGTAGGGGACCCGAACCTTAGCTAACCACTGAGGAAACTATCCGGCATTTGGGTGTATAATCTTGGGCTTCACGTCTTATCCGTGTTTTGCATTTCTGCTACTTTACCATCTTAGGAACTGGACCTTTTGAGTGGGGGGGGGGGGGGGGGGGGCTTTTCCGAAGCCACCTCCACCCCACATGGAGTGTGATTTCGTGGTAGGAGGTTTATAGCTCTGGGCGTGTGATGGGCGCAGTTTCCGCGGGCACGCTCTCAAGACGTTTATAATTTATATTTACCTTTGGTTTTATTGTATTTGTGCTTATCTATTGAGGTGTAGTTGTTATGAGAGGATTTGCTTTTATGAAATTGAAAGCGAAATATAAGGTTCCAAAGAAGGGCGAACCTCACCATCTGTCGGGCTCTTAACCCGACCCCTCCATCGCCATCTCAGGACCAAGGATCAATAGGGCCTTTGACACCCTTGTCGATAAGCTGGTTGGCACTTTTATTCTCCACCTCTAGTCCTAAATAGCGATTCCATCGCTGGGACTAACCTTCTCGACCGGAAATAGCTGTAATGGCCTCTACTCACAAACATTCAACTCAAATTTCGCACCAGACATCTCAGGAGTCCTCGCGCCAGCAGGGTCCCCTTTCTTGGCAACGTCAAAACCCGGAACAACCGGAACCCTCCGGGGGTTCCAGGTTTTGCGTCTTATCCTCTTTATTTTTATTTTAAGTTCTACTATGTCCCAACCGCTGACGGATAGCTGCCACCTTGTCCTCAGTGACGCTTTGGAGGCAGCTCTCCGTACTTGTAAGGTCCAGGCGACACCTTCTGGATCTGTTTCACCTCCAGTACGCAGAGCCAATTACTGGCTTTTCTCTCACGTTTTTGGGAGATCTCTGTCATCTCCAAACCTGACGATGTCCGTCATACGTCGAAAGGTACAATATACGCTCCAGAGCTCCGTTCGGATACTCCGGACGATATCCTTGCCTATCTTCAACTACGAAATATGTCGATCACAAATGTCTATCGGTTTCTCCCTCGCAGGGAGAATCCATGAATGCCAAACCCTCGTCTCATACTTACCTTTAGTGTGCCATTCCCTTTAACCAAAGTTAAAATAGGCTTTACTATGCACACGGTCCGGACTTAAATCCTCTTAGAAAGGTGGTGTTTCAAATACCATAACTTTGGCCACCCCAAAAAATTCTGTAGATCCCCCACAAACCATTTGTTCCCAATGTGGGAGTTCTCTCCACACCACGTGCAATAACCCTCTTTTTTTTGTCCTAACCGCAAGGGTTCACAGTCCGCCTCGTCAGTTCACTGTCCCTTCTCTACTTTGGAGAAGCAAATCTTAGAGCAATGTGCTCTTCACAAACTACATCGGCGCTAGGCGAGGCAACGCACCTAGCAAAGAAGTTGTATCATCTTCCCATTTCTTTTGCTCAGTCGACTATGCGTCCCCCTAGCAATACACACTGCTCCCTTGTCTTACGTTTGAATAGTCCTCCAGTCTTGAAAACACCCATTCGTCATACCGACCTATCTATGATGAAGGTTCCTGTTCTTCAGCACAACTGGTTTGCACCTTCAAGAATAAAATGCCCCGTCATCACCCGCCATGACACGCGTTCATAGTAGTTGTAGGTCCCTTAACTAAATGTTTTTGTCCCTTGGAGAATGTCTCACTGACATCTACCCACTTTCTATTGCCACACAATCCAGGCCGCCCATACAATCTTCGCTGGAATCGCTCTCCTCATTTTCCGTACAAGGTATGCCCATTGGAAAGCGTCTTTCCCGTAAGAGATCGGCACCAGTCTCCCCCGGGAAATTTTCGGGTCACTCTCCTGCTTGTCCCTCCTCTCATGAAGGCGGATCTTTTCCCCCACGACGAACCTATTCCCTTCAACATCGGGCTTCCGACTTTTTGAAGTCCTCTAATTCCACGCCATCTGAGGCTCTCAGATTTTAACAACGGGCCAGTCGTTCTACGAGTGCTCGGGACATGGGTGCCTCCAATGTTCAGCCAACTGTCTAGTGATTCTGAATCCTGTCCGAATTCCTGTATGAATATTACGATCGATTCATGTTTTTCTGACCCTTTTCACTCCAGGGAACGGCAGGACACCCGTCGGAACGCGCAAGCTAATTTTCCTACCAGTATCACTCCCCAAACCGACACTTGTACCATACCTATGGAAGTAACAACGGTACCTCCAGATGGTAGTCTTTCACTCTCCGAGTTTTGCTGTCTCTTTGAGTTCGACACCAGGAGAAGGGGATCATCATCCGCCTTGGCGGCCCTCTCTCCCTCTTTACTGGACAAAATATCCAACACCAAAGCTGTCCAGAGCTCTGATCCGGTGTCTGTTGTTTTCTCCACTCTTCCAATTGAAGAGGTTTCTCATATCATCAACATAGTGAGCCACGATCCGGCTCTCTTTGTGACTCCTACTGTTGCCTCTAGATTAAATGTAATCGACATTGGAGGATGTGGATTCCTCATCGACCTGCATTTTTGGAGACGATTCAGTTTTGACTGCTTGATCAACATTTAATATGCCTCCCCGATCGCTTCACATATTTCTTCTTTGGGACCTCTCCCTTCCCCCTTCCCTTAGATTGGAGACGCATCCTGGTGGGGAACGGTGGATTCCTCTTACCTGCCGAGATAAGGATGTGCAGCCCCCTGATGATACTCAACCTATCACCATCAGAGTTACAGGCAGATCTGTTGAATAACCATCGCATTTCCCATTATGACTAAATTCTTGCAATGGAATTGCGGCAGCTACTGTTTCTAATTTTGAAAAGTTAGCTAGACATAGAATTTCACCATCCAAAGGTAATCTGCCTTCAAGAGATTCAGCTTCGTGTCCGACATTTTCGGCAACCTTCAGGATACAGGAATCCTCTTGTGTCTGCCCATCTTGGACCTAATGAGAGAGGGGGGAAACAGCGATTACCATCCTTTTACTCCTCTGCCTCTCCAAACTCATTTACATGCTGTAGCGGCACGTGTCCACCTGAACCCTCCCTTAACGCTGTGTTTCCCTATCTCGTTCCTAGCTGTCCATACTTCAAAGCGGATCTTGTCAATCTGTTTATGAAACTTCCACAATCTCTCGTTTTGGGAGACTTTAACATATGCCATCCACTGTGGGGAGACCGCCTTACTTCTCCGAACGCAGAGTGGCTGTTTGAATATCTGCAGTAGTTCTCTTTGAAATGTTTGAACACTGGCATCCCAACTCATGAACGCTTTGATACTCGTTCCTCTACTTGCGTGGATATCTCCTGCTCCATTTCCATCATAGACACCTATTTATGGGCGAGGTCATCTTTCCTCTGTGGGTGTGACCATTATCCAATATTTGTCACATCCCTCAGCTCTACCCATTCGCAGCCCACGTACTCAACATGGAGGGAGATGTGACCATGCAGACTGGACTGTGTTCTGGCAAGCTACGAAAATGCATTCCCTCCCCGCGATTGACACTGTTATGAAGCCTGTTGCGGTTCTCAAGTTATTATAGACTGCTATTCTTGGGACTGATAAGACTAGTATTCCTCGCTCAAAGCAGTGCCATCGTTCTGCTACACCGTGGTGGTCTTATTTATCGAGGCTACAGCTCGATCTCGTCGCAATGCTTTCGTCTCTACCGTCAACTCATCCACTTTTTCACTTTTT
Organism: Trachelipus rathkii; assembly: GCA_015478945.1. Lineage (NCBI taxonomy): Eukaryota > Metazoa > Arthropoda > Malacostraca > Isopoda > Trachelipodidae > Trachelipus > Trachelipus rathkii. Next base: position 18,683 of record JABUQX010065233.1, read on the forward strand.
TGAATTCAGTTTGCAAGGTTTTTTGGAAAATCTCCAAGCACCACATTGATCCCCCAATGGTTTTTTTAAACACGGTCCAAACATTTTTGACGTTATCAGCACACCGAGTGCGTATGCAGACGAATTTGGGTACCGCTTTGAGACTTGCTCCAGTGAGTCCAGATACAAAGAACCATTTCGTTCCGATCGCCTTTTGTCACGTCCTCCGGTTTTCTCCCCCTGGCGATGACCCTTCTTTAGCCACCTTTTTACGGAGGCGGAATTCCGAGAGGCGCAAGGATGAAGCGCTGGGGCCGGATGGCGTATCTTACCAGATGATACGCCACTTCCAGCCTTCCACATCGGCGTTTTTTCTCGCCTTATTTAACCGCATCTATGTAGAGAATATTTTCCCACACGTTTGGCAAACTGTGTATCGTCTCCATTCCCAAACCGAGAAAAGACCCGAATTTTAACAACCGACCTATTACATTAACGTGCCACACATTCTATTTGATGGGAATAATGGTTGGCAACCGCCTTTTCCCGACTTTGGTAAAAATCCGGACATTCTCTCTTCTCCAGTTTGGTTTTTGAAAACACCGCTCTACTCTCAGCCCGCTTCCCTTAGATCATGACATTCGAGAAGCCTTTTCAAGCAGCAAGAAATCTTGGCGATATTCTTTGACCTTGAGATGGCATATGTTTCCTCGTGAAGGTTTGGGGTTCTCCAAAAGCTTCATTCCCTTGGTATGTGGGGTTAACTTCCCCTTTTTCTCCAAAACCTGATGAAAAATAGATCCATTCAGGTACGGTGCAACTCTGGCTTCTCTATAGAGTATTTCTCATGGAAGAGGAGTGCCGCAGGTAGTGTCGTCAGTGTGATACTCTTCGCAATGGGATTCAATGATGTGCTCTATATCTCCTCCCCAGACCGATGCTCCCTTTAAATGGATGGCCTGGCATTATGCATCGCTTTAGCCAGGCTCTCATACATGGTGCGCCATCTGCAATTAGCCATTGATAAACTGTCCACTTGGTGCGATGCAAGGTGCTTTTTGTTCTGTACACAAAAAACGAAGATTGTCTTTTCATCTTTTCCTCGAATAAACCTACTGGGGGTCCGAGAAGCCCCCCCCCCCCCCATGGTTGGCTCTCTACGGCTCTCCCATTAAACTAATACCCTATAATTCCTACAGCTGCCCTTATTCCCCTTACCCTTATATAAGTGTACTATTACTGCTCTCCTTAAATCCCTCGGAAGTATACCCTCCATAAAAGCTTTGTTACACACAGGGATGGCACGGAAAAAATCAACTTGATTTTTTCAACTTTGTAAAAATCAATTGATTTTTTCAACTGATTTTTTCACTTGATTTTTTGCTCCAAAAAATCATGATTTTTTGCCTTTTTTTGATTTTTTGCTTTTTTATATATTTTTTTTAATTTTTTTTGGATATTTAAGTGATTTAATTTCAATAGAAATAAAAAATTAGAATAATAATATCAAGCCTACTCTGTTTCAAATTTCTACTTTCTAAATATTAAACAAAAATAATGTTTTCAAAATGTTGAATTTGATCTGAGTAATATAATTATCATTATTACAAATAACCAGGGATGGTGATTTTTTTGATTTTTTTAAAAAAAATCAATTTGTGATTTTTTTGATTTTTTTCTATTTTTTCAGATTCGTAACGTCACGCGATATATAATTTGTAACTTGCAAATTATATTTCACGTGACGTTACGAATCCAAAAAATCAAAAATATCAAAAAAATCACATTGATTTTTTTTAAAAAAATCAAAAAAATCACCAAAATTGCCATCCCTGCAAATAACACTCTTTAGTGTTGCGGTTTCATTGTGTCATAGACTATAAGCCCTATTTTAAGATTTTGAACTCAGATATAGGGCCTAGGGTTAAAAATAATACTTAATCGAGCTTAAAAAAATTTTTTGTTTACAAATTATATTTTGCGTGACGTCACGATTCTCAAAAAATCCATAAAATCAAAAAAATCAAAAATTGATTTTTTTCTCATAAAATCCAAAAAATCCCCAACCCTGGTTACACAGCTTCCATATCCAATCAATCACCATCTCGCCTGCGTTCTTGATCATTTCACCAGTAATTTTATCTATACATTCAGATTTACCATTCTTCAACTTTCTCACTCGACCCATTATCTCCTCCTTACTATTGACCTCATTCCCAAAATACCTATTCCGTCTTGCACCATCAAACCCACACACATTCACTATCACTCATTACTGCCAATGTTATACAGATTTTCGAAGTGTTCTTTCCACACTCTCCTCACATTCATTTCATCAGTTACGAAAGCACCATCCCTATTCATTATTCTAAGCAGATTCCCTTATTTTCATTCTTAACCTTTCGCGCTTCTTTCCAGAAGAGCTTACTGTTCCCTTGTAAGTCCCCATTCATCCTCCTTCCAACTGTTCATTTACCTCTTTTTTTTTTCCTCCTTCGTATGCATTTTTGTTTTCCTTTTTTCCTCGTTATATAGTTCCAAACGTCTTTTGAAACCTTATCATTGGCTTTTAGTACATTTAACCACGTTCTTTTTTACTTTTAACCACTTGCATCACCTCTTCATATATATATTTTATAGGGTTGGACCATTTATGCGAATTCATTGAAGATTGTGAGCACACTCGCTTGGCAGTACGGATTTTGCATCTACTCGGACGAGAAGGTGGACCAAAAATCGTCCATCCTCTCAGTAACAATCGCTCATTCATTTTATTAATCAGAGTTATTTTGGAGGTAAGCATTTGCTCTGTGATTTTTAAAGCATTACAATAATACCCCTTTGATATTGTAATTAAGTTATAAAGTTGATATTTTCTATAAATAATTGATTTTTTGAATAAATTTCGTATAGGTTATGTCCATTCAATAATTTTTCAATTTATTATTATTATTATTATTATTATTATTATTATTATTATTATTATTATTATTATTATTATTATTATATATTAAATTATTATTTATTGTTATTATCTTCTTCTTCCTCCCGCAAGATGGGGGATAGGTGTGTACATGCTTCGACGGGAAAAAGAAAAGTAGGAAAGAAGTATGACAGACCACATACTAAGTCGAAAAAGAAAGCCCAGCTAAGCTTACCCCGCCCCCTCCATACCTATTAGTGAAAACTCGTCGTAGTCAGAAAATCCACCATAGAGCTTCACGGGACCGCGACGGACCCTCACTATGGCATATCGTCAAGTGTAGGGTTCATCCCCTGTCCAGGTGTGCCACAACCATACCCCTCACAAACCCTTCCATTCACTCCTATTCTGAAAATGCACCTTTATTCTCGCCGTCTACAACTCATACCTCTCTCCTTCAGACATTGTTCCTGACTCAATCCACTTTTTCTCCGTCTCCAGCCGGTCGATTCCCAACACGCACACACCACATCCACTTAACCAACCGATTGTCATTTATCCTTTCCATATGACCACACATTCAACATACTTTATTTATTCTCTTCTCATTTATCCCTTACACCACAACTCCCAAACACTTTCATTCTCATTTTATCAATTCTTTTCTCACTTAACACGCCCCAATGTCCATCTGAACCCGTTGAACTTTAGATCTATACCTCTTATTCCAGACATACATAGTCTCACTATATACATTAACACAGGTTACAACATTCACCCTCATGTAAGACCTAGCGCAACTCAAGACTTTGTCTCTTTACATCCACCAACGATTTATTGCACCAGCCACCTTCCTGCCTTCACCAACTTTTCTACTACACACTGTATCATCCGTTCCTTTCATCTGACATATATC